>JAGFPH010000427.1:145385-172656 GCA_018207615.1 Philaenus spumarius | reverse complement strand
CATCCGGCAAACAAATGAGAAACACGAAAACAACTGGCTAACTGTTTGCAAACAATGTTTCTTGTTTGCAAGTGTGGACTAGGCTTTTAGAAATGCAATACTGGTCTGGTAAAAAATGCCATGTCTTCTTCACGTTGCATGACAACATATTTCAACATATTCTCCTAATACTTTAAGTTGATTATTACGACACGCTGTTTAGGTTTCTGATTTCTCTCCGACCCGGGAATCCCGAACTGTTACCGCTTTGTCATACATAACTCATTGTGAAGAAACAATAGTTCCTTGAACTGGGTTAAGGACTTTGTACACTCACGAAGGGAATTACTACGAAACGAAACCATTAAAGTAAAGAGGACACTTTGTCCGGTTGGGACATAAATTAGACGGGAGAAAATGACGTGACAGATCGACGAGAATCATCTGCTCTGCTCTACACTCTACATCTTTCAAACGTCACCCCAGGTCGAAATGTCATAGGCTACAATATTTATTTTGGTGTACCAAACATTATAATTTTTAATGCTGCAATTAAAATATTTAGTGCTGCTATTTTTAATATTTGGTCCATTTAAAGCACTGTTGAATCGTTTTTACTTTCTCGTATAGAAAGTATATAATATATAGAACATTTTTGTAACTATTCAAAAAAGACCTATACATTTTGGCAAGACTTGCGCACTGGCGATTAAAAAGTGGAACATAAAAATATTAACAACAAAAAAACAAACAAACAATATTACCTTTTACTTTCTCCACCTTATACGTAGTATATAGAGAAAGTATTGTTTTCGTCCAAATTTGCGAATCTGAATTTTTAGTGGAATTATCTGTTTTGGTGCTCAATGAACCCCTAAAAAATGTTTAGTGGAATTATCTGTGTAGGTGCTCCCTGAACCGAAAAATATTTTTAGTGGAATTATTTGTTTTGGTGCTCCCTGAACCCAAAATAGTGTTTTTTGGTGATGTCTGTCCGTGTGCCCATGTGTCTGTGTATCTGTTAGGATGTCTACAGAGCTGGAGACCATACCAACCGTCTGATTTTGATGAAATTTGGTATGTAGTTGTAGTTCTGTTATATCTCCAGGATATTTTTTTATTTTTTCAAATTTTGGATTTTAAATGGGTTTTACCCCCCAAAAATGGCCAAAAAACCGAGAAAAATCGAAATTTATCAAAAACGGCTATAACGATTTCGATAAAATTTGGCTTATTTGTAGCCCTTAATTTACCCTACCATATGCAAAAAACAGTATCTTTCTAAAAATTCTCGTTTAGGTAATAATAATGACTGATTTTTGGTGGGTTTTTGGCCAAAAATGGGGTTGTTTTTCAAAATGTTTCAAACCCTTTTTTCGTGCATCTATACAGGCCTAATTGACATGTTTAGTGCAAATTTGTTCCAAATCGATCGAATAGTTTAAATAATAATACAATATAATAGACCCTATATATTATAATAATATAATATGGATGTGTGATACATGCATCTAATATTTTCCATGGTAACATTTTCCTACTTTTGCAATTCTAAATAACCACCTCCTATGCTACTCTTGGGAAGGTATAAAGTTTCAACTGGGAGAAAGTATGTGGCCGTTATCTGGTACCGTTTATTTACAATAAATGTAGTTGTAAAAATAGAAAACATGTATGTGTATTTTTTTTTTGTATTTATTTTCGGCTGTCTGGAATTAAGTATTATTATTTTGTACTAAAATTTTCTGAATTCAAGGAGTTTTTCTAAAATTCCTAAGTGTCCTTACAGTTATTTGCAGACTATACAGTTTTGTCACCTTTTGTTTACCCAGCGTATTCTGTAGAGTGAAAGTGTAGTCAAACAATGCCTCGCCTAACACTCAGTCAGTCTGCCAAGTCAATATTCGACTACCCGTATACATAGCGTTATGCCGGGAGAAAGTACAGGTTTCCCTTCTTTATACGTAACCTCGGTGCTGAAAAATACATCACAAGTGAACCCGGATTTGGATCGGGAACTAAAGGCGGAAGACTATTATTGTTATATAATCGGAAATGAAGTAACCTGTCCGAAGCTCGGCTAGTTATGCTGTTCTCTGTCGTGTTTTGCAAAACTCGGATTTGAAGAGTTAACATATTTAATAAGACATAAAAATACTAAATTAACAATATTTTATAATAATACAAAAAGTTTGAAAAATATATTTTTAAACATAACCTTATAACTGTTTTTGTTAGAGACAGCACTTGGTTTTCCATACCCAAAAAGTTTATTCATATTATATTCTACAAAATATTAAAAGCATTATTCAAATTGGGTAAAAAACAAAAAAGTTATTCAAAATTTTAAAAAATCTCAAAAAACGCTAAACAAATTTAAAAAAAGTTAGTTTAAAAATGCATAAATTTGAGGGGAAAATGCTTATCCCCAAATCATTCTTTTTAGAATTCATTTTTGTTTGTATCCAAGACACTGGTTTAATAAAAGTTAAATTGTTTGAAAATAAAGTTAAATTTGATAAATAATTACTTTATAACTACGAGTATTTTTGATTGAGTGAAGTCAACCTTAAAAAGGCTTGCTGTGCTATTGCATTAACAATACTCTATATCGAATAGAATTTTGCTAGTAAGCACTTAGTTTTTTATTAAAAGCGATCATAATTTTCATTTTCATCATACTCACACAAAAGTTGACTTTGAATAAAAATTCAAAGCAAAACAAGTTAACAAAAGTCGTCCCGATGTATTCCAGTTTGACTGAAATTAATTTTTGTCGTCTTCTATTTAAACATCTTTCAGAAAAAAAAATTATATATTATCTTTCTTTTGTGTATATTATTTTATATAACTTATACAGATATATGATCAATTAGTGGGAGGAGTTATGGGATATGGCAACACACGAAGTTCATTACATTGTATATCATCATTTTTGTTTTGGCCTAGGTACGGAGTTAAATTAGCATATTTTTTCACCTCGAATATTATTATTTACCTAAAACATAACATAATATTTTATATGGCATTTTTTTATTATTAGGTTCTCCTATTCAAAGAAAAACCTGTCCAAAATTTTCTTACAATCTTTAATTTCAAGGATAAAACCTGGAATAAGAATCGTATTATGTATAATAAACAGTATAGGAACTATCAGTGAGAGATTGTGGGAATATACATTTTTGTATAAATCCGTTATGATGTACTATTAATTTTAGAACTAATAAGTTAGATGAGTATAAAATAGCTTTTTAAAATCAGTTCCTATACTATTTACTACCAAATACAATCATTAGTACCGGTTTTAGATTTACAAATTATAGATAAACTTTGGAAAGGTTTTCTTTAAGCCAGTTGATTAAAATTTTATGTAATTAAAAATTTAATCGATAAATTAAATAAACACTGTTTTAATAAAAACCACACAATCCAAATTTAAGATAAGACAAAAAAGCAGGTATTGTACATATTTAATTTAATTTATTGAATAAATTGAGTTCCTGGCGAAAACGCTTGAAAAGCAAAATCGTCAATTGTCCAATTTATTCTTACATTTTATTTTTTAAATTGTAAGATCTACATCCAAAAATGGAAAAAATAAACTTTCGGGAAACGGAGTTCAAAGTTTCAACACTATGTAATCTCGAATTGCACTACCTTTTCATTTATTTTTTTTTAATATGAAAAAATATCGCAAAGGCCTACAGATTTGCACACATACTCAGAAAAGTAAAATACGAAAATTGAATACAAACAATTTTAAAAAAATACAAAAATGCTTATTTTTGTTGGCGGGTCGTTCTAATTTATTAAATTTTTCTTAACTACCTAATTAATTTAAAAGGTAATTTAAAATTCCAATAATTAACACATAAGATCTCTTAGTAATTTAGAAATCGTTGTGCTTATGAGACAATCAATTTAATTTCTTCGTATAAGGGTTCAATAATTTTGAGCTGCTGCAATAAATGTATCTTTTTAAGTATCCGATGTTCCTCCTCGGAAAATATAAATTATAAAACACATTTAAAAAATTGTACTTACAAATCGATCTTTGTTGGCGATACCGACACAAACAATAATGACAGATGATGAAAGAAGAAACTCACTCGTGGTCGAATTGAAAACGCTTCACGACGGATTTGTTGTTATCTCAGTTTGTTGAATGGAAGAAGTCGTAGCGGTTTTTGTTGTTGTTTTACAAACAGGTTTCTCTAATTATTAAATTCGTAACAACTCAACCTTATTACGCGTCGAGCAACTATACGTAGAGTGTTTGATCTTGTTTAATATACTTACCTTGTTTGTATCAGATCTTCTACCTATAGAATAATATGCCGTAACCAATGCCAAGCTGTCCATTAGCTACGGATTTGCGATAGAAATTACAATTAGCGAACTCTTGTTCGATACAATTTATACTGTTTTCGAAACGTACTGTTCCAGACTTTTGCTTTAAGGGTTTTGTCACAAAATAATGTTACAACGAAATTGAACATGGTTTTAAAGCGGATTATTGACTTTATTATAATAATCTGAACTAAAAACATATTTTGTTGCCGGTTCGAAAAAGGGAATACTCAAGACAGTCACACTTCTTTGGTTAAATTTACTCCAATTTGAACAAGAATGTACGCATTTTATTGAGTTTTGCAGACGTGAATAAGTGTTAAACTTATTCTTCCCAATTATTTAGCAAAACATATGTTTTATTGTTCACCAAAAAACGTTTGACTAGTGTTAAAACGATTAAAATTTAATCTGACACAAAAATCTTCAAAACTAACGAAATGTTTTTTTTCCAATTAATTCCAAACCTCATACTTTATGACAATCGCAAACGAAAATGTATATAAACTGGGATTAACTTTATATGTACTACTGAAGAAGTTTATAACACAACTATTACTATGTTTACAGGTTGCACGATCTCTATATGGATACTGAAAGACAATACAGTGACGTCAGAGGATCTTGAGACCAGAACAAAACGTGAAGGTAAATTAAAATTAGATTTACGCTTATTATTTTCTGACCTTTTTCCACCAATTATTGGACCAATTCAGACGGGGGTTGAAAATAACAATAGTTGGTTACTTGAAACAAAAAAAAGAAATTACAATTGAACTGAAAAACTGCAATTGCTGTAAAATCATACCGTTAAATTCTACCGTTTGTTAAATAAAATATTTTACTAAAATGTAATCATTTCTAGTAAAACATGATTAATTTCCCTCCCATTTTATTAGCACAAAATTTTCCTTTGCCTTGGAAAGTTCCCTCCACCTAGCATGTCTGCTAGCAACTATCCGACTAAACTATTAATAATTAGCCTACTGTTGCTCCCAGGAGTAAAACTTTTGCAACACTCAACGATGGCTTTTTTCAGTTTTCATCCTACTTTTCAGTATCATTTCATCTTACACTGTTAAATGTTTTTCGTAGTAGCTATTAAAAGGAAATCATGCTATTTTGTTTTTAAATACTCAGGAACAACCAAAATTTAGATAAATTAATTACTACATTATGAAGTAAAAGTTCGTTTGTTAGTTTGCATGTAACTCAAACACTAGTAATTCAATTTTGACAATGTGTTTAGCTCATTATCTTCTACTGGTATCGGTTATATACATACAGAAACCCGCAATCAACCGTTCAATTTATGTCAACACTACATCGAAAAATGTAGAAAGTAAGAAACACAAGAAATATTATCTTCATTTTTTCGAAAACAAATTTAGTCACGCTCCTATAGTTAAAATAATCTGTTGTAAAGTCACCATTTATCGCCTTGACTGTGTGTAGTAAACTTGCAGTAAAAATGTGTTCAAACAACCTAGTTTCAAGGTAATTGGCCGTAATTGGTAATATATCCTTCCGCTAAACATTTATACCCAATAATAGCATAGTTGTAACTTTGAGTGACCTCAGTTACAACTGAGATAATGTTGCCAAGTTTACGGCAAGCACGAAGGAGGAGGAAGTCATTTGCTTCCTGAGGTGTACTTGATCAATGTTTTGTCTTGCGTTGGATCAAATGCGTTATTCCATGTTTCGGAGCCGTAAGTCCATCATCTGGTCATTCCTCTGGTGAGTTAGATGAACATTAAAAACATTAAAATTTTATACACACACACACACACATTTACACGGACACTAACACACAAGTCACAGTTCATCACATAAATAAATGCACGGAATAAAGATGTAAAGATCTCAACGTCCGGTCTGTATAGTGCAGTGCAGCCTACTGATCGTTATCTCTGTTTTTAAAAGTGGTTGATAGCCTTGTCGTACAAATAGTTGGAGTTGAGCGTAAGTTTGTCATTTAATAAGTCATCTGGGTTTTTTCTGGGTTTTTAATGTTCGACGAACTCACCAGAAGAATGATCAGATGATGGAGTTACGGCTCCGAAACGTGTCGTCTTAAACTTAACGACAAGGAGCCGCAAGACGGACTTAAGGTAAATAATTAGTATTGGTTATCAGTGACTCGGTACCAGAATCATGCACCGATCCAGTTATTCTTTAGTTATTCCAGTTAGTTTTCATCAGCGAGCTAAGTGATATAGAAACACAAAAACACTACACAACGATATTCTGATAATTAAATAATTATTAAAAGCATTAATTTTAATATCTGCCTTGCCTCTAAGTTTTGTGAGGTAATATAGTGTATTGTTATATGTTTCGCCAGATAGCTTAGGGATGATCCTGGAATATTACCCAACTTGAAAATGTACGCCGACACTTCTACTGTTATAAGGTTATTGCTAAGTGTGACTTAAAGTCGTTTTCATTGGTATTAAATATTATTTCATAATTGCATTTTAAGCGATCTACTAGAATATCAAAAAGAGTCAAATACATAAACTATGAAATCAAAACAACATTAAACTAAATACAACTATGTTCTGGCTATGAAAGCGGTAGGGGAGTGAAAAATATGGAGGGATCAGCTAATGGGGTCGTTCAAACTGGTTTATATTATGAGCATAACCATATATCTTGGGGGATGACTCCAAAATATTACACAACTTGGAAAAGTTAGTCGTTACTTTTATTTAATATATAATGTATTATATATTATCTTTTCCATATTTAAATATTTAGTTAAGATTTGCAACGTAAGTCAATAACTATCCTTGTTTTTTGAGCTGCATTTTCTGTTGGATCTGACATTGGAGGACAGAAATACACACACACACATATATTATAGATAGTAAGGGTCTGTGTGTCATACACAAAAATGTAATTTTATCTATGCATTTATTTTTGTTATTGGTGCATGAATGTATATTATATCGGTTGTTTATTTGTTAGAGAGGGGTAGAATCTACTTATATAAAGCTAGACGGTAACACTGATTCACTGACATTAATTATGAGGCACTTCCCGTAATCAGACCCCCTCAACTGTATACTTGAATTAAAGCTCTCGACGAGAAACTTTTGGGAAAATTGCCAGAATTTAATATTTTTTTATTTTGGAAGCACCTATTGGGCGGGAAATATTATTTAGATTTTTTCATTTTTCCATTTTGAGCGCGTTTCGTAAGAAAGCGGTAAGAGATGGAAAAAATTGTCAAGTACAAAAGTTGTAGAAAATTAAATTTCAAACTAGAGATTTTACTTCAGATTCAAGATCCAATCATCCATTTAGCCACTATTCATCCGAGAAGAGAGGCTCCGCCCAACGTATTTAAAGCTAGACGGATTCACTGACATAAACTATGAGGCACTTCCCGTAATCGTACCCCCCTCGACCTCATACTTGAATTGGGGGAATCAAAGTTACTAAAATCATAATTTCAGATATTTTATTATTATGACAATTTAATAATTTAAATTTAACATTTTTTAATTTTGGAAGCACCTATTGGGCGGGTAAATTTTTTTCAATTTTTTTATTTTTTCACTTTGAGCGCGTTTTGTAAGAAAACGGTAAGAGATAGCAAAAAATGTTAAATACAAAAGTTGTAGGAAATTAAATTTCAAACAAACAATCTTCCATCAGATTTAATATCCAATCATCCGTTTAGCCGCTATTCACCCAAGAAGGAGTTCCTGCACACAATCCTACAAATTTCCCATGTTAACGTTATGGAGATAATGTTTAATGAGTTTGAGCCAGCTGCCAAATAAAACAGCTGATTTATGCTCGTTCACCTAAATACAAACGAGCCAAAGATTGACGAGATTCTTTAGCGAATTTTCCAACTGGGAGCGAAGCGAAGCAGCTATCTGAGGCCGAAGGCCGAGGCGAGATTGGGACGCGAAGCATTCAGTGGCAGAGCCCCTAGTTTATTTATAAAGTTATTGCTGTTGGTTGTATTGTAGTATATTTTATAGTTATTCTGTTTATTTACCTTTTTTATATCTATACAATTAATATTATTGTTAAATTTTGTGAAGTGAATGATAGTTATAGATGGGTATATGTTGAATAATTGAATATTATTATTTTTAATTTGTAATAAATTACCTGCTTACACGCTTCCTCAGCAATCCCGGAAGCGATTCCTCAGCAAGCGGGGACACCATCCCGGTCTTGGTCCATGTTTTTTCACTTGTAATTTAGTTAATTGAATATTAGTTACTAATAGAATGGTATTCTATAAATAAACTTGGAAAGGTCAAGACATCAAATCAAATTACTGTTTTATTACTTTCAAAGCAGCTGAAATCCTTTTTTCGTTATCGTAAGACCAGGCAGCCACTTGAGATAATTAAGTATGGTTTGAAAAAAAGCTATTTTATCTTCCGCTGTCCTTTTTGAAGGCTGCAAAACACTCTTTTAACATTCGTTCTGGTTTTGAAACATACGACTTCTGTTGCGGTGCTTTTAACAAATGTTTCTTTTACCGTTGTACATTGTTTTTTCAACCACACTACCAACTTAACAAAAGCTAAGATCTGTTCCCGTCACTCGATGCTATTTCGCACGACAAGACTCCTTGAACTGTCGTTAATCTTCGTTTTGAAAGCATCGTGACGGATACGTCACTTTCTTCTAATAAGTTCACTTCGAAAAGAAAACCGGAAGCGATCGATTACAATAGGATGTCCTAGCTTTTACTTGGGATATCTTCAACGGATGTTGTACGGTTTCGTGACCGGTGGGTGGAACGGAATCAACTTTTGGAACAGTTACGATAACAGTGATTTGGGAAAATGCGCTTCGAAACGTGTTAAGAAATGTATCTCTCGATTAATTGAAGCTAAGTAGTGGGACAGACACGAGTTCAGCCCCAAACATGTCCACTAGAAAGGTTATTTAATTGAATATTTAATAAACTTTGGGTAAGAATTCGGCTCCGGCCCAGGATAAATGGGAAGTTAAGTCCAAATTTGACACACTGTCCATCTAAAGTAAGGTTAGAATTTGTCATTTAAGTGACTGACATGAGTTCACCTAAAACGTTCTAGCGTATTACAACTTTTAACCTGGCCTGATTTAAACTAACCACATCTCTTCTTATTTTAAAAGTTTTGGGCCGTTTTAAAATCTGTAAGCCAGTGGCTTCGAAAGGCTCGAAGTGGTTTCTTTTTCCTCAGGTGCCGAATTCATACAAACCCAAGTAGTCATGTGTATTGTAATTGTTTCACGGTTTCAGGTCTTTGTGTTTCCTAATTCAAACTTACTGTAGGAATTTTTATTTTCGCAACTTACAAAAAGCTCTGAAAAGTATTAATTACGCAGTCAAATTTGGCATTGTGTTCTGTTACATTCTTAATCATGATAAAAGATACCTTTACTTGTCATTCATATTCAAAGCAATTAAGGGTCTGTTCCACTAAACGAGAAAGCAACCGACGATATCTAAACAGTGCAATTTCTTGCAGCTGAGCGCTTTGACATTGCCTCATTTAAAACCATTTTATAAATAAATCTTTTGTAATTTAACTGAAACTTTTCTAAACTTTTGTAGCTGTAAAAAAACTGAACATTCTTTATAAAATGGCGGATACTGCTGGTGATTCACTTTTAGTTATACATTTTACTTTCTCACTATACTATAGTAGGCTATAGAGAAAGTATAGTGATCGCAAAAAAAATCGATGTTGAGATTTTTGTGGAAATATCCGTTTTGGGATCCCATGAGTTCAAAAAAGAGGTTTGTACAAAATGTCTGTCTGTATGTCTGTAAGTCTGTATGTATGTCTGTATGTATGTATGTCTGTATGTGTGTATGTATACAAAGCTAGAGCGAAAACTATTCGATCGATTTCAAACAAATTTGCATCAGACATGTCAAGTAGGCCTGTATATATGCACGAAAAACGGTTTTGAAAATTTTGGAAAAACAACCCCCTTTTTGGCAAAAAAAACCCCAAAATCTGTTATTATTTTGTTATTAAAAGACGGCTCTAACGATTTTGATAAAATTTGGCTTATTTGTAGCCTTTAGTGTACCCTACCATATGCAAAAAACCGTATTTTTCTAAAAACTCTCATTTAGCTAATAATAATAATAATAATAACTGATTTTTGGGGTTTTATTGGCCATAAAGGGGGTTGTTTTTCAAAATTTTTCAAAACCTTTTTTCGTGCATCTATAAAGCTCTAATTGACGTATTTGGTGCAAATTTGTTCGAAATCGATCGAATAGTTTTCTCTCTAGATAATAATAATAATATTTATTAGTTAATCTCCAACTTTAATACAAATCACCTCTCCTATCCCACCCTACAAGTCACAGTGAATCTGTTTAATAATTTAAATAAGTTTGTGAGAAAGTATGTGCCAGTTCCTGGTACCGTTTATTGTGTTATGTAAAGAAAAAAGTTCAAACTTGGTATTCAAAAAATATCAACTACGTGACAAATGAAAGAGATTTAAAAAAATGTGAAACGCAAAACGGATTTACTGTGACTGTGGTTAAAATGAGGCCTTGCAAACGATTTTATGATAAAAATAAACGAAATAAATGGTTTTAAATTTAACATTGCTCTTACGGGATACAAATTCAAGTTGGCCGCCACTACAGCAGACCCTTAAGTAGAGTAAACAGGGAATTATTGGTGGAGGCGATTGAAACAAGCGTTAAACAGTACGAACCGACGCCACAAGTAGCCTAAGATTTATTAAAATGCAACAAAATATACAAATAGTTTATGAATTCAACGTTGAACCCACACTTATAACGGTGATGAACATGAAAAAAATTAAGCGTTTTTGCTCAACTTGACAGTTTAGGTCAAATTTTAAAAAAGCTTTCACTATTTGAGTTGTGTATATTTCACACAAAAATCCTGAAAACTCTCTATTTTATAAAAAAACAGCTCCTGCCATTCACGCAAAAACTGTGGCACTACTGCGCATGACAGGATTAGGTCACCGCTTCTCCCACCACTCTAACGTAATCCAAGCGCCTCTGTCCTAATAAATGGTAACACACCTAAGGCTTTTGAGTGTGTGCTTAAAAGTGCAAATGGGTTTATATTTTCTTTTTTTGTGTAGTAGATTTCAATTTCCTTTTATATTTATTAATATACTAGCTGACCCGGCAATGCTTCGCTATTGCATAATTATTTTGTTGAAATAAATGCGACAAATGATCGTGATTTAGTAACTTTGACTCCCCCCCTAAGATTTCGAATTTTTTAAAACCCTTTCTTAGTGAGCACCTACGGCCCTAGAGGAAGGTACATACCAAATTTCGTTCTAATCCGTTCAGTAGTTTTTGAGAAATCTTGATTTAGTAAATTTGACCCCCTCCAAACCCCCCTAAAATTTCGAATTTTTTCAAACCCTTTCTTATTGAGCAGAATGAGCACCTATGGCCCTAGAGGAAGCTACATACCAAATTTCATTTCAATCCGTTCTGTAGTTTTTGATAAATCGTGATGAGTGAGTCAGTGAGTGAGTGAGTGAGTGGTATTTCGCTTTTATATATAAAGAGATTATTTTTAATTAGTACTGATGTATGTTTTTGTAATTATCTTAATATTTTCCATATCTTTCAATGGGAATGTGTTTATAAGCTTTTACAGTAAATGTTAAAGATTATTTTGTTCAGTGACTAATTAAAAATTGTTTTTTTTTGTAATATTATTTTGTATGTATTTTTATTGTTGTATATTTTGTTTAGTCGTTGGAGATTCACACCTTCTTTAACAAACACATCTAATATTATTATTATTTTCACATTACTATACTGTTCAGTGTGTACTTTGTAGCCTTGTGCAGAAACAATACGTAACACTTAAAGCATTTGACCACTCTTTGTTCTCTGTTGCAAAAGAAAGATTCTTCGAAAATGGTTTTATCTTAAAGAAGTGGGCCCCCTTGAGAGACATTACATTTGTTACAGTATGAGACTATAAGGTGTGGTATTTAAGCCGGCCAGGATGCTCTACTTTGAATACAACAAAAAGACATATAAGTTTACAGCCAGAATTGGTCCAGTACCGGATGCTGCACGAATTGTTCGGGACGTAATGTTATGAACTGAGAGTGGGTTGAGGCAGAAGAAACAAAGCACACGCAGGACAACAATGTATAATGGGGGGAGGGGGGCACGCGTCTACAAACATTTTGTCTGACACGACCTTGTATTCTTTGTTATAAAGATGTACACAATAAAATTTCCTAAACTAGTTAAACACGGCATAAATAAACATCAGACAGACATATTCAAAAAGCGAAACCAAGAACAAGGTCACAAGATTTGACCTGATTTTTGTCAAGCGACAACTATAAGTAAATAGAGCGTAAAATATTGGTTTATCAACAAACACATAAAATCTTAACGCATTTCAACTGCAGATAAATATTTGTGGGAAAAGTTCCTTGCTGATACTTTTTGGTTACAGATTTGCGTTTAAATCTGCACTTTATTACCTTACGGATATGGCCGGTGGGGGCCAAGCTTTTAATGTAAATGAGAAAACATTTGCGCGTTATTTAAAATACTTTCTTTATTAAAGTTCTTACTTTATGTCGTTGGACTAACGAAGAAGGGGGAGTAGCGTAGCACTCGTGAGACATACGTCAAAAAATATCTTCTTCGCCCAACACCGATGAAGGTTTCAACAGTAACTGTAGCAAACCTGGACGACTGCGCCAAGTCACTAACTACATTAAAAAATAAACGGTATTAGGAAACTGACACATACTCCCTCATTATAGGAAATTAATAAAAATACTCTACCTTTTCATCAGTAGAATAATAATTCAAAATACCAATTTTTTTAATGTTTGTATTTTTAAGAGTAATTTTTCTATAAAAATTCATAAAATAACTGAAAAACCAACTTTTCTCTAAAACGGCTCGAACGATTTAGATTTAAGATTTTATAGTTTATAGTACTTTAGGTCCCTAATAAACTATAAAATTTTAATCGAAATCGTTAGAGCCGTTTTTGAGAAAAGTTTATTTTCCGTTATTTTAAGGGTTTTTATGAGAAAATTAACCTTAAAAATAAAAAAAATGCACAAAAATGAAAAAAACGCCTGCAGATACCGTGGATTAGTACCTCCATACCAAATTTCATCAAAATCGGACGACTGGTGTAGGCTCTAGGTCTGATAACATCCACACACACACACACACATACCCCCACAGACATCACTCCAAAAACCACTTTTTTAGGTTCAGGGAGACCCAAAACGGATATTTCCACCAAAAACTCAAACTCGAAAATTTTGACGAATACAATACTTTCTCCATATACTATGGTATAGGGGGAGTAAGTAAAAATACTATTGTATCCATATACTGACGCATTATTTAATTTTTAGTTGTGACAGCACTAAGCTAGCCTTTGTTAAGTGTTTTAGTCGAATGCCCAATCTAACTCAACAGTACCTGTAATATAATATTTGCAAAAAATTATTTAAAATTTGTGCTTCATATATTGCCTTGGAGTATGCGAGATATTCAGAGCAAAATATTGTACACACACACTCAATGTATTTATAATTTAACTACACAGTAAAACATTATACTTTACTAAAAATAAAAAACAAAAACAACCGACAATATTTTTACTGTTTCTAATTTCTGAGAATCATAAATATATTTTCAGTTAATAAAAGACGTGAAATTTTATATATACAGGGTGAAACAAAGTTAGTGTTAAAAACTTCGGGAAATGGTTATATGGGTCAAAATAAATCGAAAATCAAGTATAATATTTTTTCGAAAAACGCTTCGTTTGCTAAATATCCGCCATTTTGTTTCTTTTACTAAATAATTAATACCTAGAGGACGGCTTAACCGATTGAGTTCAAACTTGGCATGAAGTTTAACCTAACACTGATCTGTCTTTAAAAAAAATCGATTATATACAATCATGCATTTTAAAATGGCGGCTGTTTGAATTACTTAAAACTCGCTCATTTTAACAAACAATGTCAAGACACTTTTTTGTAGCCCTTTTGATTCCCTATCGGGTGATGAAACTGTTAAAACAATCGAATGAAAGATAAAGCTAAGTTATGTGTAATAATTGGTTTATTCAACCTGGCATCCTATACCAACACAGTAAATACTACAATATTGTATGTACATTTGCTGTCATTATCTAACTATTATTCTTCATCCGATTGTTTTGAAAGTTAAATCATCCGATAGGGAATTAAAAGGGCTACAAAAAAGGCACCTTGACATTTTTTTTAAAATGTACGGTTTTTTAGTAATTTAGGTCTGACATTTTCAAACAGCCGCCATTTTAAAGTACATGATTGGATATAATAGCTTATTTTTCTTAAGATATATCATTGCTAGGTTAAACTTCATGCCAAGTTTGAACTTAATCGGTTAAACCGTTCTCTAGTTATTTAGTAAAAGAAACAAAATGGCGGATATTTGGAAAATGAAGTGTTTTTGGAAAAAATATTATTCTTGATTTTCTATTTATTTTGACCCACAGAATCATTTCCCGAAGTTTTTAACACTAACTTTGTTCCACCCTATATATATTTTTCTTAATGTAAAAAATACTGCTTCAAAATCTTACAAAATTACAATAATAAAATAAAACAATTTAAACTGCAACAGTATAAATATAAATTACAAATATTTAAAATCTTAATGTTGGTTAACAAGAAAAAACATAAAGGATCACAAAACATAAAACTCATAATAACTATAAATTCCGGAGATAAAATTAAATACCAATAAACGGAAACTTCAACAATAAATCACAACAAAACACAAAATAAAGTATCGCAAATATTTATTGGATGGATTTGGTTGATGTGTAGTTATATTGCGATTTAAAATGTGTACTGTGATGTCCCTCTGTAAGTAAAGGGAAACTTGTAAGAAATACTTTTGTCGTATGTGTAGGCTACGTATATACAGGGTGTCTTGCAACTATTCAACCAAGCTCTACCATATTATTCAGCAGGTCAAAACTACCAAATGATGCAGTATAACATGAGTCCTAACTTGGTTAGTTTAGAAGTTGTATGTCTGTAATAATACACGTCTGTCTGTCTTTGGGTGGGAGGGGGGAAACAAATTATTTCATAAAACTGATCATGAACGTTTAATTTTGCTGTATTTATCGGTTTCAAAATGGTGGTGGTTGAAACTTTTAAAAGTTTATTATTTATAAAAAAAAGAAGGTTTTACTAAATAATGTTAAGATACAAAATATTTAGATAATTTAAAGGCAGTTATCATTTGATCTATCAATATGAAATAAAAGGCCATTAAAAGATAATATTTTTATCTTTCTTTAAATATATATAGGCCTAATAATATACATAAACACAAAATCTTAACAAATATTCCTACAGTTTTATTATAGTCCTTATAATTGTACACATTTACCGAGTTAAAAATCCCCGTCTGCATAGTTAAATAGTATTTTGTATAAATGATGTATTTCTGATGTGTATCTAATTAATCCGCCTGTGATTTTTCACGGGGATTCACTAGTAAATATCATAAGAGAAAAATAGGTAAACCTTAATTTATAGTAACGATTATGAATTACTTGCTTCAGTGTTTGAACAAATTAGATGAATATATATAAAAGCCAAATCCACTGACTCACTGATCACGATTTCTCAAAAACTACTGAACGGATCGGAACGAAATTTGGTATGTAGGTTCCTCTAGCACCATAGGTACTCACTAAGAAAGGTTTCAAAAAATTCGAAATTTTACGGGGGGTTTGGGGGATCGAAGTTACTAAATCACGATTTATCTAAAACTACTAAACGGATTGGAATGAAATTTGGTATGTAGCTTCCTCTAGGGGCATAGGTGCTGATAAGAAAGGGTTTAAAAAAAATTGAAATCTTAGGGGGGTTTCGGGGGGGGGGGGGGGTCAAAGTTACTAAATCACCATTTCTCCAAAACCTCCGAACGGATTGTAATGAAATTTAGTATGTAGCTTCCTCTAGGGCCCTAGGAGCTAGCTAAGAAAGGGTTTTAAAACATTCGAAATTTTAGGGAAGGTTTGGGGGTCAAAGTTACTAAAAATCCCCATAAGAAATACATAGTGTAATATATTTATTGATATAATATATTTTTTGTT
Organism: Philaenus spumarius; assembly: GCA_018207615.1. Taxonomy (NCBI): domain Eukaryota; kingdom Metazoa; phylum Arthropoda; class Insecta; order Hemiptera; family Aphrophoridae; genus Philaenus; species Philaenus spumarius. The sequence goes on along the minus strand of JAGFPH010000427.1, from coordinate 156,178 downwards.
AATATACATTTAACTTTGATTTTTCTATTCGTTCAAAGCCGGATCGGGCCAGCTAGTCATTTATAAAAAAGTGAACAAAAATCTAATTAAAAGTATTTTGAACGAACATAGTTTAAGATAATATAAAAAAAAACACACACACACACTCAGACAACTTCTACAATAAACAAGATAAGACACAATTTATTTTGTATCAATTGCTGGTTTTGACTCCGTAGAATGGTAAAGTTTGGTAGAATGGTTGCGAAATAACCAGACAACCGGTCTGTGTATACTGTATGTTTTTTGTTTATGCTTTGTGAGTGTAATATGGATGTAACTCTAGGCCGCGAGAAACATTAAACCTTCTTATTAGAAACTAATGCGGGGAATTTAAAAACAGCTGCATAATTACCCTCAAGAATACTATTATTCCTTATTTGGAATTTTAAGGATTGACAAAGCCTGTAACCTGATTCGACCCATGAGGCGTCAAATATGTTTTACATACTCCTCATTATTTCTTAATTTTTTTTTAACAGAGTTCATTCCTACAAATTGTGAGCAATCTCAGTTAACGTTTGCGGTTGTGTCTTACAAATAATCAACCCTAAATGGGATTGGATTAGGGGTGAATAGGCCTATTGTTGCTATTCGTATAAGGTTAAACATCAAAGACAATTACATTACAACTGCATTTTTATTGTAAAACAAATGTACACAACATTAGGCTCAAGGCTTAAAGGTCATGGCATTTGTTTGTTCAATTTTTATAATAGGTCTACTATTAAAGGGGCTGTGGATATATTTATTTTAATGTTGTTCTGTAAGTAATAGGACACTTAATTTCGACTAGGGTCTCTGCCCCTGGACGCTTCGCTTCGCTCACTGTTGGAAAATTCGCTAAAGAATCTCGTTAATCTTTGACTCGTTTGTACATAGGTTTGTAAAATTATGAAACCAGGCTTAAATATATTAACAGTAATTACAAGATAAATTATAACCTCAAATACATGCTTTAGAAACATGAGAGGCTTTCATTACGATTTTAGTCCTAGTTCTACTATCTTCTGTCAGCTAAAGTTTGAAACCAGGCCTAAATATAGTAAAAATTATTGCAGGATTAACATAACCTCAATACTATGTTTCAGAAATGAGCCAGACCGATATTACAAAATTGACTATTAGAATTTATCCATCTTTGCCAAGTTTACCTTTTTTTTGACAAAATAAATTGTTAAATCAGGCCCAATTTATTCTAATCCCAACGTGCTAAAACAGTATAAATTAGCTTGTTTTTTTAACAGTAATTAAACACTATCCAATGAACAGCTGATTTTGGATAGTACTCAATCTCAGTTCTATTCCACTCTATTTCCAACGTGCTAAAAAAGTATAAATTGGCTTGTTTATAAACAGCTGTTTTGATCGCTTTATTTACTATTCCGTTGTTATTTTGTAACCAACATGGCAACCCATAAGACCCTATATTAAAATGTTTCAACTTTTAAATTAGATTTTCTCAAAAAATTGCGTTTTTACACGAAATACAACTATATGGGTGTACTTAAAAATCAAAACTACACCTAAATACAAAATTTCTTTGAATTCGTTAGAGCCGTTTTCGAGAACCGCGACAGATACAAAGATAGATACAAGAATTGCTCATTTAAAGTAATAGGATAATTAAAAAATACGTTAAGGATCGGCAGACAAACGCTCAAAGGGGTTAAGGATGTAAAACTTCGTAAATGTCAACAACACTGCCAGATCACAAGGTCAAAGAGACAAAACAAATACAAAAACAACACCAACTCAAATTGTAGGTTAATTACCGTCGTCGAATTAATTCTACCATATTGAGTCAGCTGGTGTTGTGTAATGTTGACACTGAATCCAAGGACCAAGGTTTAGATTAACTTTCACGGGGGGAAAGCAAGTCAAGACTTCGAGGAAAGTGAAATCACATCGCAACGTTCACTTTCAGGTTTATATTACCTGTGCCGCGACTCGCGCCTCTCGCCTTGTCTCTGTGCCTTTGTACACGCAAGGCGCTAATAGGCCAATAAAACTCTGTTCAGACTTTCTCAATGGGCTTTATACATGTTAATTTGAAACGTACAAATGAACAATCGGTGTTGGGTTAGTTGTGAAACCAAAATAGTCGCAGAGCTCGGGCGGTAACCGAGAAACTCTCTTTCTTTCTCTCTCTCTCTCTCTCTCTCTCCCCCTCTCTCTCTCTCTCTCTCTCTCACACACACACACACACACACACACACACACACACTCACTTACGCAAGGTATACACCATATACAAACTCCCTGGAAATATTTTGTGTATTTGTTCCTTAGGACAAGACAATCAAAAAACGTCATATAAATATTGGTCTGAAATGCCTAGTTTTGTGTCTGTCCGTCTGTTTGTAAATGAGACATTTACTGAAATAAATATCATAAAAAATTTGCATAATTACATAATTAGGTAAATGTCTCATTACTCAGTTATTTATTATCCGATTGTAGCAAATAAAGTATGATTTTGTTCGTCTTAAAATTCTACATGTTTTATTACTGGTAACATATTTTTAAAAAAATTACAGTTTTCGTGAAATTTAACATGAAAGATTTTAAATGGCCGCCATCTTAAAACTGTTTAAGATATCGTAACGAAATTTTACACACTTGTTTGACCTACCAAGGTACACGTTCGTGCCTAATTTGAAGTTTCTATTTAAAATGGTACTCAAGTTATAAAATAATTTGTAAAAAATACAAACAGACGGACAGACAGGAAACTAGGCATTTCAGACCCATATTTATACGACGTTTTTTGATTGTCTTGACCTAAGGAAAAAATACACACAAATCTTCTAGGGAGTTTGTAAACATCCTGTATATAAACCTAGTTAACGATTAAAAACAAACCCCAATCAATGTTCGGTATATTGTTAAGGGATATTTGAACCTGAGGATTTTGGCAACATTCAAAATTGCAATTTTTGATATGAGTTTTGAACGTTCAAAATGGTACTTTTAGTGTTTTCTGATATAAAATAATTAATATCTAAAAAACGAAAACTTTTAGAGAAAAATTCCAAGAGACCCTTTTCGTTTAAATTGGCCCAAACAACACCCAAAAAAATTGTTTTGTGGCAAAAAATCTATATTTTTAGTTAAAAAACAATCTATATAAATAAAAATGTAAATGTGCGTTTGTTCAACATCGATAATCTCCGAAAGTTCTTCATCAATTTCTTTGACACAACAATGCATTCGAATCAACGAGTGTTTTTATACACGTTTTGAAAAACTACAGAATCTAATGAACATAAAAACAATAAAAAAATATACTCAATATTTAACAAAAATGTAAGCGCCATTACAAAAACACATGTTTATTGACTGCAATAATAACAGTAGTCAGCTGTTTCCTATGAAGAGGTAAAATTTGTTTGTATGTAGGTGGTAATCTCTGGAACTACTGAACCGATTGAAACAAAGGTTTTACTAATAAAAATCTAAACTTCCCCTGAGTAACATATATGCTAGAATTCATATTGATATAACCATTTTATGTGTGGATGTTGCCGTTAAGGTAGGTAAAATAAATTAAACATAATTTTAGGTTAGGCTCAGACCGATGAACCAACTTCTTGAATTATTTACATTCATTACCATAGCAACCAATTGAATAAAATAACAGATAAAACAATTGATTCGAATGTCCAGCTTTGTACAAAATAATATTTTAAGTTAGTTCTTGACTGAACCAACAGGTGTTTCAAAACATACAAACAAATAAAAACTTGCGTTAAGGAATTTATAAATAAGAAAAAACTCTGTTCAATCCTAATTAACAATACTAAATAAAACATATTATAATTTAATAGTTGGCCTATTTAGTAATAATATATGGTAATTTATAGTGAGTAAACAATATTGCCAGCTGATTTCAAAATATGAAACAATTATTTGTATTTCTAACTTTTTGGTTAGGTTTTTGAAGTGTAGACCTGAGCCTAACTGGTTCTTTTAACATTTATTATCGATATTACAAAAAAAATACGAAATAATTTCATTTGAACTTTTAACATTATTTACCATCTTAGTTTTGAGGTTATTATTAATCCTACACATTTATTATAACTAAAACAAAACATATGTTTTTGTAAGGTTCCATCGGGGGTTGGCGTGCGTGTCCCCTAGTGTTTAAATAATATTTGACCGCTGCCGTTTCCGTCTGGCATAATGCCGATTTGTTATAAGGGACATTTTTGCATAAAATGGCAAACGGGAGCAGTTAAATTCTTAATAAATTAAAATTAAATATAAATTTGATTACAAATATAAATAAAATATTGATTTCGTTATGAGTGAGTCAGTGAGTGGTATTTGGATTTTATGTATATATAGATTTATATAAATACTCGTATACAATTTTAATGATACCACAAAACGTGTTCTGGGGACCATAATGAGTGCTCATTTACTACTCTCGACCTTAGGTCTCACCATAAAGGTCACTGCAATAGCTCAAGTTTGCCATTGAAATTCACTAAAAATAATAAAATATAACATTTTTAACGAATCATTTAGTTGGGTTTTGTAGTGAAGTCGTGTTAATTATTGAGATAAACAGACCAACAGCCAGTTAGTCAATGTTTATTTCCTTACGAACTCAACTTGTTGATAGAAGGAATGGTTTTAAAACGCAAGACCTATAATTTGATCGAAATTAGCATAATAACCTAACCCAACTTATCGACTTCATCAAGTCGACTCACGCGTGATATTTTGAAACAAATGTGTGTAAGATCAAAATAGCCTTAGTTATGAAATGGACTTTCATATTAAGTAGGGAAACTGGTTAATCCCGACTGTCTTCAATGAAGAGGTCGCGGCGGTGTCGTAACATGTTCACTCAGAGGGGCTGAAGAAGGGGGAGACGTGTACCAATTTAAACGTTGTAGTTTATTTTACAATACGTGCAAAAAAACAAAACAGATTATTTTTTTAGTGATAATTGGTTTTGGGAAGTGAGTAACATTTACTACTATTAAATAAGATAAACGGTACCAGGAACTGGCACATACTTTCTCACAAACATATTTAAGTTATTAAACAGATTCACTGTGACTTGTAGGGTGGGGTAGGAGAGGTGATTTTTTATTAAAGTTGGAGATTATCTAATAAATATTATTATTTTTATCTAGAGAGAAAACTATTCTATCGATTTCGAACAAATTTGCACCAAATACGTCAATTAGGTCTTTATAGATGCACGTAAAAAGGTTTTGAAATTTTTTTTAAAACTACCCTCTTTATAACCAAAAAACCCCAAAAATAAGTTATTATTATTATTAGCTAAACGAGAATTTTTAGAAAGATGCGGTTTTTTGCATATGGTAGGGCACATTAAAGGCTACAAATTATAAGCCAAATTTTATCAAAATCGTTAGAGCCGATTTTTATAAAAAAATAATAACTGATTTTTTGGGGTCTTTTGGCCAAAAAGGGGGTTGTTTTTCAAAAAATTTCAAAACCCTTTTTCGTGCATCTATACAGGCCTACTTAGCATGTCTGGTGCAAATTTGGTTGAAATCGATCGAATAGTTTTCTCTCTAGCTTTGTACACATACAGACATACATACAGACATACAGACAGACATACATACATACAGACATACAGACAGACATTTTGTAAAAACCTCTTTTTTGGACTCACGGGGTCTCAAAACGGATATTTACACAAAAATCTCAACATCGATTTTTTTTGCGATCACTATACTTTCTCTATACTATAGTATAGTGAGAAAGTAAAATGGAGTAGTATTGTTCCGCTTTAAAAATATTTCTAAGTGTTGAACAAATTGTGGTAACAGTTTTAAAGATTCTGATCAGCACATTCCACGTTTCCAGTTTCACAGTTTTGTGGCTGTAATACTTTCGAAAATAATTCGGGTTTATCTAATAAACTGTGAAATATTTTTTTTAAATACTTTTAAATAATACTCCTCACAACAATTTCATTATTTTTATGTACCAAAATTTAAGCTTTAAAAAGCTTTCAGAAAACAATTAGAAACGCTGAAGCCCCAACCACAAGTTCGGTGAATAACACTGTACAAATAAACTGAAAAACATTTATTGATAGAGTTATTCCAGTTCCTTGATGTACTTCGGTCACTAAAAAGTAGGTGAAGTACGCCTTTTAAAGTTTGCTGTAAATAGTGTACTTTTCGAGATCCCAATGGTAGCCCAGTTAAAATGTACACCCTGTACACGAGTATAGCCTTCCGCTCTGAGCAATGTACTTGCACACTATATCAAAGCCCACTAAAGAATACCGTTGAGGGACGGGCTTGTGTGCTCCGAGACCTTGAACGCTCCAATCGCCGTAGTGCGACGTTGTCACGTTCTTCCCACGCTTCTGACTGCGGCTGACTCAACGCATTTATAATTCTTTAAACTGTGCGATCAAGCCTCGAGCGGTAAATACCAGGAGTGTTCGAGGCTAGTAGATGTGGCAACACTGCGCGTCCATCCTATTGGCCGCCTCGCAACGGTATTCTTTAGTGGGCTTTTTTAAGTCCTCTTTTATGCACTCGATTTGTGTCGCGCGACGTGAACTCGCGCGATTTAAAGGAACATTGAGTTTAATGGTAGCATTTATGCACGCGACATAAAATAGCGTGATTTTTCGTGTCGCCCGGTTTCTAAATCATGTCGCGTTCTCCTAGGAATCGCTCGACTTGCCCTAAGTACATTGCGGTAAATGGTACCATTTATGCAATCATACGACTTTTTTTAAGTCGCGCGACTTTGCCAGCAGTGCTGCCAACAGGTGACATTATTTATCTTGTCTGTTTTATTTGCCAGTCCTTGTTGACCATTGGTAAGTTTAGTGTGTGCAAGTATTTCAACCTACCTATAATGGATACATTCAGCACTGAAGAGTTAATTCACTCCATCCAGGAAATAAAATCAATATAAAACAATAATAAGCGTACACCACGCACGGATCCATTTGATCGAAAAAAAGCGAAAGTGGAAAATTCGGTTGGCAATACTGGAAATCGCGCGACTTGAAATTGTACGTTTTGTTTAACATTTCATCATTATATAATGTCGCGCGACACAAATCGCGTGCACAAATGAGGCCTTTTTTATGCGCACGTTTTGTGTCGCGCGACATGAACAAGAGCGATTTGGAGTAGCTTTGAGTTTAATGGTACCGTTTATACACAAGAGTTGAAATAAGTACGTACAGACTACTATATAAACAGAGTGTAAAATGTAACACTTTGAATTAATTATTCTCTACACTTTATTATAATAATATTTCATTTTTGGGCAAAGCATATATTAGTAAATTACGTTTCAAACTTGGCATACTTTTGATAGCAGTCTTGTATTAGGAATATAAAAACTGGTGTTTTCAAAATAAGAACTTTGAAATTGATAAATATTTTAATACAGTTCTATTTAGATCTAAATTACGAAACTTTTTTACATTTATGGAAAAATTCCAAAAACTGTTTAATACTTTTTATATGTAGACCTAAAGTTGAACTTTAATTTTTCGTAACTGGACATTTTTTGATTCTTGAGCTAATAACTTTGTAAATTTTACATCTATCATTTTTTTACTGGCATATATAAATTCTTTGAACCTTTCTCTGCAAAAAAACATAAGGAACACTTTTAGATTGGTTTTCATTTACTATTTTTGGTGAATTTTTGAAAAAGTGCTCGCAAACGTCAAAAAATCAATTTTCGTTAAAGCCGCCGGTTCTAGGATTACAAGTTTAAATGGCCGGCATTTTGAAATTAATCATTGAAACAATTTTATTATGTTTTTTTTTATATATTTCGGTACCCTATTGATATTGGCGCATACCGTTTAAAATCGGTTTAGCTATTCTAGGGATATGCTTCATTTAGAAGAAAACCAATAAAATAACCGTTCCCGGACATATGTTTATATTAAGATTTTCTTTATTTTGTGTAGCCTATCTAATGTATCCACCCCCTGAACTATCTCCACGCGTTAAAGAAACTGGCTAGACATTGTTTGATAAATATAACATATCACACTGTGATGGCATTATTAATTCCGCAGAAACTAACAATGACAGACAGACTGAGAGTTTTAAGTTCTCACTACCATTTGGTAATTGATGTATTGTTTTATTACTATGGAGTGTTTTTTAATAAATACGAAAAGGTTTTCAAAGTAAAAATATTGTATTACATCCTGAACTTTAACGACATTATGTACGATCAACAGACTATGGATCCTTCTCCAAAGAAGACCACGAACACCGTGCGAGAGTTGAACCCATTCCAATACATAGAACTGACAAGCCTTACAATGTTCGAGTCCCTTTCGCTTCGCTCTGTCATTAGTTTGGTTTATTGTTCTGCAAATGAAGGTATTGATTTCTTAAAGGAGAAATCCGGTTCTTCCAGTAACTACTTAAGTGCTTCACTTATGTACTGTTATACATATACAGTATCTATATATATAAAAGCGAAATACCACTCACTCACTCACTCACTGGCTCACTCATCACGATTTCTCAAAAACTAAAGAACGGATTGAAATGAAATTTGGTATGTAGCTTCCTCTAGGGCCATAGGTGCTTACTAAGAAAGGGTTTTAAAAAAAATCGAAATTTTAGGGGTTTGGGGGTTTGTTGGGATCAAAGTTATTAAATCACGATTTCTTCAAAACTACGGAACGGATTGGAATGAAATTTGGTATGCAGCTTCCTCTAGGGCCATAAGTGCTCAGTAAAAAAGGGTTTTAAAAAATTGGAAATTTTAGGTTGGTTTGGGGGGTAAAAATGAATAAATCACGATTTATCCAAAATTACCGAACAGATTGGAATGAAATTTGGTATGTAGGACCATAAGCGCTTGCTAAGAAAGGGTTTAAAAAAATTCGAAATTTTAGGGGGGTTTGGGGGGATCAAAGTTATTAAATCACGATTTCTTTAAAACTACCGAACGGATTGGAATGAAATTTGGTATGTAGCTTCCTCTAGGGCCATAGGTGTTCATTAAAAAAGGGTTTTAAACAATTGGAAATTTTAGGGGGGTTTGGGGGGTAAAAATTACTAAATCACGAATAATCCAAAATTACCTAACAGATTGGAATGAAATTTGGTATGTAGCTTCCTCTAGGGCCATAAGCGCTCACTAAGAAAGGGTATGAAACATTTCGAAATTTTAGGAGGGGTTTGGGGGATCAAATTTACTAAAATCATAATTTCAGATCTTTTATTACTATGACAATAGTGCTTTTATTATTTAAGATATGTATATATAAAAGCCAAATACCATTGACTGACTGAACACTTAAAAATAATACAATTACGTTAAAAAGACTGAAAATACCAACCACCACGGGCAACGCCGCGCCGTACGGGTCAGCTAGTGTAGTATATAACTAACTGGTTACGCTCCGCCTCCGTCATATTGGACCAAAAGAGCTCCTTATCGAAAAACCTAAACACTTATATTTGTAACTACGTAATGAGAATTATTGGTAGTTTATAAATATGTATTATATTATTATTAAAGAATTGTGAAGCTCATTTCAAGAAGAAAACAAATATTACCGTCAATATAGTATTTCAGTTTACTTACTATGTTTGTCTATTTAATAAAATATTTTATTTGATACATTCAAACATCTTCTGTATGATATGAAATTGTACACATTGTTGGGATATTCTTTGAAAATGCGTACAAAATATTCTTGAAATTATTAACTAGGATTTGAAGCCATTTGAATGCTATCATATCCGCCTTTTGTACACAATTCAAACAAAACATCTGTCGTGGCAAAGAGGGATTTCGGTACAACAAATTATGGGGAAGAGGGGGTGCAAAATCTAAAATTTCCTAACAGTTTTAGCCGGAACTTACACAGGATCCTCCTGAAAATTTGGTTAAAGTTTACCTTACTAAATGCGTTTATAGGGTATTTTTAGTAAAATAACATTACTTAATTTTTAACAAAACTTTCAACATATTTATCACATTACTGAATTTATTAAAAGGAAATAATAAAGCACCATGTTATTGTTAAGAGTCAAAAAAAAGGTAACCTACGAAATTACAACTGTAGCAGAATGGACTGTCTGTTTCAGCCCACGGCTACTCTTAGTACGATTAAAACTCTTCAGTAAAAGTCTTTACCTCTTGGAGTCTTTTCAAAGTCCTAAACAATCACCCCCAACAAGTCTGTCTGTCTCAAATTGTATTTACAGTACAGTGAAGCGAAGTTAGCTGTTGAAGAACCTGAAATACAAACTAATAAAAAACTTAATTAGCGGAGAGAAACTGGCGTTGAAGTCATCTCATCAATACAAAATACTTGACGGTGGGTGTAATTGAGTCTGACAGTCAATCCATCTGCAGCTATCATCATTAGGTTAGCATAGCAATGCCGCCAACTGCCCTGACTCATCAAATCTAACTGCTTCCTCGCAAATGCAATAGTGAGGAGACGCTGAGTACTTAACCTAGTACTTTTCTCCGATACTTTCATTTAGGGCCCCGCAAGTTAAGTGAGTTAAGTGCAGAGCAGCTCTAATTGTAAGGGTTTATAGGTGCTGTGTTGTCGAGTCTTACATTCTACTACGTGCAACACTTAAATAAAACATTAGTATACACTTTACAGAAACTTCACATAGCCTACATTGTACATGTACAACAATTAAACAATAGTATACACATTTATAGATACATTACATACATTGTACAATGTACAACAATTAAACATTAGTATACACATTTATAGA
>JAGFPH010000427.1:123867-140791 GCA_018207615.1 Philaenus spumarius | reverse complement strand
TAGTATATTCAACACAGAACCAAGCCTAGAATATACTTTAATGTTATCTTTACAACGTTTAGGTTAAGTTTTGTGTTGTTATTATAAAAATGATAATGTACATTGATGCATATAATTAGCATAGTATATTCAACACAGAACCAAGCCTAGAATATACTCTAAGGTTATGTTTACAACACAGTTGCATTTAAGGGTAGCCTCTAACATTCCGATTTTCAATGTTTTTATTCCAACAAAGTGGTTTTCAGGGATTCTAGTTGTTAATAAAGTATTCATTGGTTATCCTTTGGGGCAGAGTTATGTTGAGGATTCAATTTTCAACAAAAACGAAAAATCAACCGCGAAGTTAGTTTCCATTTTTCTAATGAATATATATGGTATACAGTACATGTATCACATATCAAAATGCTGGGAATGAAGTGTAAAATAAAAAATACAAAACAAAATCCATATTTTCATTTTTTTAAAGTACCTGTGATCTAATGACTGCTTTAGCTAGTATCTAAAAACAAAATTGCACCTCTTTAAGGTTTGCTTTCCTTAGTCGTATCTTGAGTCCGTTTCAAAATACTTCAAACTAAATTGTTTTGAAGAAAGTGACCAGTGGTTTGAGGCTTTCTAGCTATATTTACTTTTAAATTTACGAAAAATAATGGTTGTTTATGACGGTTTATTTTGTACTAAGGGGTATTGGACTTGTATAAATGTACGTGCGTAATATTACCTATCATGTGGATCGTTCGTTTGTTAATTCGTATATATTTTAATTTGGTAACTGTATTTTGCCTGAACATTACTAGTATAAGTTTTCACTTAAAATATGTCTGTCCAATGTAATCGTACATTTTCTTTAAAAGTGTCACTTGACATTAAAAGATATATATAGATATTAATTTAAGGTAATATTTTTAACTTTCAGTAAAACTCCTAATTTTATGTTTCAGCACAAAACGGAGAATGGCCACAGCAACAAGCATACAACCAACGTGCCCAGAGGTACAGCAGCGGTCAAAACTGGGCGTCGAGTGTCTCTTCCTCTGACCTGTACAATAGCAGACCGAGTCCCACGAACGACCAAGGGCCATCGTGGTCGTCACACTCGAGGCGAGTCAAATACAGCGCTGAAGAACCCACGTGGAGTACTGGAGAACGTTCTTCTTTTAGGTTTAGTGACGGTGGTAAGGAGGATAGCGCGTTCGGGCCTCAAGGAAGATCGAATTCAGACGAAGAACCGAACAGGTCTTTCTCTGGTGAAAATTTTAGGTTTAGTGACGAAAAAACGAAGGAGGAAGGAAGAAGTTTACCCGAAAATCAAGGAAGATCCAACTCGGCTGAACGGTCAAGTAACTACAGAGGAACTTCATTTAGGTTTAGTGACGAAGATAAGGATGTAGTAAAGGATGTATTTGGCTCACAAGGAAGATCCAGCTCAGCTGAACGGTCAAATAACTACAGAGGAACTTCATTTAGGTTTAGTGACGACGATAAGGGTGCAGTAAAGGATGTATTCGGATCACAAGGAAGATCTAATTCAGAAACAGATGATTCTTCCAATCACGATCCCACGTTTTCAGCACGCTCTGTCGAAACACCCAGTTGGAGTTCTAATGGTTTCCCAGATGTTGTTCCGCGGTCGCGACATTCCGGCCGGCAGTCTAAAGTGTCAGCCATATTCGATTCCGACAAGCCCACTTCGTTTGAAAATTCCGGCGAGAAGACGCCGACGTTTTACAGTTCGGGTGATGTGTCTTCACCAGTGATCGAATCCGGGCGTCACATTTCACCAGACACTCTGGCTACGATCTCAGAGACCCTGGGTGCTATCAACACAGTCGGAAGATATCTAGTCAACTATACTCGAGGAGGGATGATGATAAGCAATGTTGGAGACCGTTACGATGCTCCACCGCTTCCGGTAAATGTTTGTTGTGAAGTAAAGTTAAATGCTAAATTTAATTTGCTTTGGTTGTGTTCTTGATGACTTCATTTGAAAATATAGGGAGTAATAGTGTAGGGAGAAAAATGATGTAAGCAGTAAGTAAAATAGGATAATAATTAAGAAATCGATAACTTACTAGTGGGCCTATTTTTTAAACAAGCACAGGTAAAAAATATAGAGATTAATTGCCAATTATTTAAATTGTCGATTCTATTTTTTACGATGGAAAATATTAAACTGACCGCGTTCAATCCTCAGTAATTTTAAATGTCACATTTGCTAACCACATTGTGGCTATTCTGTGCGACTTGTAGAACACGAGATTTTAAAAGCATCTAATTCTATCTAAAGCAAATCGGGAAACTGTTCTGTAAAAGTCTCGTTTGCGAATCTATAAAAAGAGACATTGTTGCTTTTATAAGAAGCCGCGTTAATTAAACAAATTGGCTGCTTATCAAAACTAATGGAAAGTTCATGCTTCCGTTATGCGTGCATTTAATTGGAAGACATAATAAAACAAGGAATACCGGTTCTGCGGAGCGTTCCACTGCAATGAAATCTGTCAAAAGCATTATACTGTTCTATTTTTAGCTGCGGCTAAATATCATGTAATCATAAAAGATTGACATGCAATTTACCTTGTTGGTTTTAAGCTCCGGTGCTTCTTTGAGCTCCTTCAGGGTAAATTAGTGGGATACATATTTTCAAAACGTACGTATCCGGTGTCAGGATTTGATTTCTGATTCGAAAACTATTAGTAGGCCCAAATAAGTATCATACAAAAGGGGCATGGGGTACGTAAATAAATTACTTACAAAAATATGAATATCTATTGTAAACTATACAACTAAAACAAATATAACATCATTGCCATACCCAAAGCGGTTTTATCTAGTGTCATTTGCACAAAAACTTCTGTCATTTCATAAGGTGCATTATTGCTTTTTAAATTCTATACTATACGGACGATAGTCGTGCCATTTATTATATGCCATACTTCAGTTTCTGCCACTTAAAACATTGATATGGACATATCAAATCTACATCAAATAGTATAATTTTTATCATAATATGTCTGTTTTAAGGTTAAAAATCTTTTCGATCACCATTTTCTAAATATAGGTTGGTAAACAGGACCTCGGGAACGAAATTTCCGTCATCACACTCGTGGCGAGTGCGGCGCGGTAGCGTTGCCTGGTGAATTTAAATAAAATCCTAACCTGTATCAATAAATACATAACTTATAAGAAGAGCAACGCTTGGTACACTCGAGAAGGAACCCCGGCTCTAGTAAAACAGAAAGCAACCTGCGACTCCCTATAGCGGCGGTAGGTTACGCGGACATTGCTCATCCTAAATCCATTTAAAACCCGCAATTATTCAAATAGCGTTTTTTTTTTAAATACCAAACTCTTGGGGACAATATTCTTCATCCGAATGGCTTGGTAATTTTTCGCTATAATTAATATTTACAACGTAAAAAATATTTAAAATTACCCTATAGCGGCGGTAGGTTACACGGACATTGCTCAGCCTAAATCCATTTAAAACCAGCAATTGTTCAAATAGAGCTTTTAAAAAGTACCAACATCTTGGGAACGAAATTCTTTAGGCGAATGGCTTGGTAGTTTTTCGCTATAATTAATAGTGACAACATAAAAAAATATTAAAAATCAATGTTTTAAATGGTTAATAAATATTAAACAAAATATTTTTCTTAATTTTTAAAAAGCCATTTGCATGCATATTGACCATAGCTTTAAAATGACATCGTTTATAATTTTCCGATAAAGGAAAATTTGGATTTTAATTTAACATTGGTCTTATGGAGTGTCAGTCAACAAGGCCGACAGCTAGAGCCGACCCTTAAGGGAAAATCCTCCAGGCTCGGCCTTTAGGATTTCCTCAACAAGACCTCGCCAGCCCACGCATGTGAATTACTCGAGGATCCGCGTCTGTTTTTTCGGTTGTTTGGTCGCTCAGCCTATCTGTAAATAGCACATAGGCTTAAAATTTCGGAGCAGTGCTTTGTGTTTTACATGAAGTTTCTACACTTGGTGCAGTTCGAGACCATGAAACGAAAATATTGGCGTGTGTTTCGTTTTAGAAGTAAAAGACGCATGAGTGCCCATATGATATTATTTAGGGGGGGGGGGGGGGAGGCCGGATCTTAACACGTTCACTGCTAAGGACGCACCTGCGAGCTTGACACTGAACACTATGAGAAGCGGCCGACGCACAGTGCATTGCACGCCAACCCCCATATTGGGAGTTGTTTCAATACACAGGGAATTGCGTGCTTCGCATGCCAACCCCCGTATTGGTAGAATTTTCAAAGCACAGAGCATTGCGTGCTTGGCACGCCAACTCCCGTATTGGGAGTTTTTTCAATACACAGTGCATTGCAGCTCATGCTTGAACTCTTGTAAAAAATTAAATAAGTATATGTAAAATCAAAAGGCACATAACATTTAAAACATTTATTTTAGTGCTAATCTCTTTAAAGAAAAATACCTGACTATAAATTAATAATATACCTACATATTTTCCTATTCGTTGAAGCTAGAGGGGTGGTCGTGGCCCCTCTCTGATCATAGGTATAGGCGCCCATGAAAAGACGTAGGCCTACCCGCAACCTTTAGCTTTCGTTGCATCTATCGATCTAAATTCAAATAAATAAAGAGCTATCGGCCGAGTTCAATGGGAGAAAACAAGATTGGGAGACTTATTTTAGTGTTGGTTAATTAATTGTGTTTGTTAAAGTTTACTTAGAACTATTTTAAAATACATTGTTTCGCTTTTGTCATTTACATTAAATAGGAGGATCTTGACAAATTCTTACAGTGAGACACAAAGATTTTCTAGATCCGGCTTGATGGTACATTATTTATAGGCCTTCCATCAGTTTCCATAATTTTTCAAACGAGCTTATAAAGTAGAACATTTTGATTAGATTTTTACCGAATTTGAGATTCGTGCAAGGTAATGTTTTAAACAGTTTCGTACATTTTAAGTTGAACTTTTTCTTCCTCGAACATTATTTTAAAAAAAATTTATGGATGTTTGCTACGTTTGCTTTTGGTGAGTTATTTTGACTTGTAGTGTCTCAACTTTTATATATCGGGAATAATTTCTGAATACCAAATTATATTTATCTAATTCTTATTATAAAATTTAATGTTTTGGGAAAAACCGACAGTGTTAAATGTATATAAGTGTGTCCACAGAATAAAATAAAATAGGTCTTGTAATCTATTCATCTTTTGGTTAAAACTAGTTTTAATTAAGGATGATTCCAAAATTTTTCCTCACTGAAATAATAGAAATTATCACAAAACCTTTAATTCTCTTCTTTCGTTGAACAATGCATATGGAAAGATCTATACTCTATATGTAATGTATATATTAGGCCTGTATAACACTATCAAAGTTCTTTGTCAATACCTAGGCTATAAGAACCTATTACAAATAAATTTGACGTGTGCCAACTTTGATAAAAGATGGCATATTACACTATCAAATATTTAATCAAAGAAATTTGATCAAAGATCATTGACAAAGAACTTTTGATAGTGTAATACAGGCCTTATGCATACGTCAAGGAATAACATTTATTTTAGATTGAAACAAATACTGTAATATAATTAACTTGAAATAGTTCTTGAAGAATGCGCTAGTAGTAGCACATTACGGGCGTCTGTATATTCAATGAAATTATCATTATGATAACAGGTAGCAGCACTGTACTGGAAAAGGAATATTACAGCATTGTTTTTGTTTGAATGTTAGTTCAATCAGTTCTAAAAAAATCAGTAGGAGCAGCACAGTCTGATTGGAAACTCTTGTATTACTATAATTTGCTGTTAATTAAAATGTTTTATTGTGGTAAATAAAAGGAATTATAAAAATTATGTAATGGCTTTTCATTGATTCTGCAAAATTTGTTTTAAAGTTTAGATTTATTTTATCAAATATCTTAATTTTAAAAAAATACAATAGAATATGTATGGAAGATTTAAAATGAATAAAATATTAATAAAGTAAATTAATTAAAAAGTAGTCACACATAATGAGCCTACTAATAACAAACAAAAAAACTTATTTTAAGAATAAACTTAAGAAGAAAACAATACAATAATAATAAAGTACAGTTACAGTAATAATTATTATAATATAACAATTTTTTTTTAATTTTTACAGTATATTATAGACAATATTATTTGAAGTGTTACTGCACACACACCCTTTGCTTTAACTTTTTTTTTTTTAATGTAGTACTTGTAAAATAAAATTTAAACTATGTATTGCTAAAAAAAAAAAAAAACAATTAAAAAATAAAGCATGTTGGAACTATATTACACATTTTTTAAATTAATGAAAATGGTATGGTAGAGCTTATGTGTTAATTAATATGTTAAATATGTACAATAGGTACAGCCAAAATAATCAAAACAAGTATTTTTTTTTTTTGCTTATGTGATAAAATAATAATGTTGCATGGAATAAATCTATTTCAGGCAACCTGTATTCATTTAACTTGATTCTGTTCCAGCCTAAATCCAACGAAGACTTACCAGCGGCAATATTGACCATCAGCAAGAACGTCCTCGGACGCAACGTTACTGACAGTCTAGCACCTCTAGTCCGTGTCTTACCAATAGGAAAAGTGACGCAGGAGTCATCAATAAACGGCGTTAGATCTTGTACAACACCTAATGGCAAGATAGGTTACTGCGAGGACCTCAGCAACTGTCCTCAACTTCTTCTAAATTTGAGTAACCTAAGGCAGTCAATATGCTTCAAAAGTCTATTTGTACCGGGAGTGTGTTGCCCCAGAAGGAATGATCCAACGTGAGTCTGGTGTTAAGTATTTCTGTATCGCAGAACAATTTTATTTTTTATATGTTTTATCTAAAATCTCTTGGAATTTAAAGAGAGTTTAGGAGCTCGGTCCTAGTCAGTTGTGCTCACTGGTAATGTTAAACTGAAACATTTTTCATTCTTTAGTTTAGTTACTATTTAAAAGATTAAGCAATTAAATTCACTTTTTAAATTTTATTTTTTCACAGAGTGTGTAATTGGGATTATGAGATTGATTGTGATAAAATTATAGGCTATTTTTTCCTTTTCGTATCAGATCAAATCAAACCAATTTGGTTTTGTTCTTGCATCACGTAAGTAATAAAACAAAAATTTAAATGTATAAGAAATAGTAGCTTTGTTTAGGCGTCTATTCAGTGTTATAATTATTTGTCCAAATTAATTGTACTTTTAAAGCAACAATTGAGTTTTTAGTCTTTTTGATGTTGTCTTCAGTAAAGGCCAGTTTATATAGGTGAATTTTTAAATTTTCACTATTTTAAACGCTTTAAACTCGAAAAAAAATTGTAACTACTAGAATCTGTTCGTAATATTTTAAAATTCCAGATACATTTACGATCTATCAAACAGGTTATTAAGTAAGTATATGTGGCCATACAATAACATGAGAAGTATATATCCAATGCACTTACAGTAATAAGCATTATAACAAATCATATTACAGAATACAATGTTGATACTCAAAATGTCATCGTAGTCAACAGCGAGGTTGCTTGGTGTTCTAGTCTTGAGCTTCCTTGTAGGTGGTTTCACAACCAAATTCTTAGCCAAAACATTTAAGTTAAAATTTGTTTTCGATAACTATTAGAATCTGAATTTAATGAAAAATTTGTGACATTGACAACATAAATTAATTGTTGCCATGTAAATTTATTACCTGTTTAGGAAAACAGTACTATACAATCCTCTGTAGAATTACAAATACATCGTTGCATTATGTAATACGAATGCATTTTTTCATGAATATCTAATACTATTTCAAACAAAAATTGTAGATTGTCAATATTATGTTTTTATCTGTTTTTAAAGATTTTGAAAATACCTTACTTGGTCTTACTTAGTGTTGAAGAACTTGAAAACATTTGTTTGTCATTGCAAATTTAATTTTTTAGTTGTGCTCTATCACCTTTCTAATTAATTAAGTAGCACCATCCCAATCTTCCCAGTGTTTGCTTTACTCTGTGAAATTTATGCATTTACTCTAGGTGTATTGGATGTATTTACTACAGTATTAACAGCCACTCGAGTACCTAACAATTTTTACTCAGAGAAATACTATTTGTGTAGTACGGTACAAAGATGGAGCAGAGATTTGAATTTTGAATTCACTTAGGCAACCTTCATTATATTATATACAGGTAGTTTCTTTTGAATACAACCAAATCTGTAAAAGAAATTTTAACAGATAACAATAGTCTATATATAAATGTAGTATTGTTACAAACATTTAATACAACTTTACTGAATTCAACTCTATTGAAACTATAAGAAACATGTTTGACGAATTATATTTCACGCATCAATAATGCTATTTACGGTAATGTATTGTTTTCTTATTTCATGATGTTTTACATCTTCACTTTAGTCTTTAAAGTGACTTTCTCTATTCGTGCAATATAGTTGGTAGCGTTTTTTATAATATCATCAATATTTTGTAGATTTTTCAATAAATTTTCCTTTTTAACCCTTTGCACTCGAAGAGCATTTCTAAAAGAGTTACTCTGGAGTCGTATGGCCACTGGGAGTGGCCACACCATTTTCTGTATCAGCTTGAAATTGTTTTCGCAGTCTTGTTCCTCCCATCTCGTATGGCCACTCAGAGTGTCCAATACAAAATCCTGCGAACACTCGTATGGCCATCGTGAGTGGACATAGCATTACGTGTCTATGGAAACCTATTTCTTTTTCCAAATTATATTATTTTCTGTGTAAAGTGCTGGAATCTACAGATAAACTCTTGAACTATCTGGACAACGCATTATTACTTTCCCTCATTTTATAATATAACAATGGTTGAGGTGAATAATATAACCTCTATATTTTCGCTCAATGCTGTGCTAGTTGTTTTGGGTGTTGTAATAAGTGGTTGATAATTATAAAATTATGGAAATGGATAGTTTAAATTAATTAAGTTATAATGTAAGTTAGTAGAATTTTAAAACATTTTCTATATTGTAGTTTTTCATTTAAAAATGTAACTATTGGTTGTATCCCACTTTGGTTTTTAAAGCTCTGTTTAGTGACAAATATAACTTATTTGTAATAGAAAACACGATACCGTGTTTATATTTGTCATCAAACAGAGCTTATTTATAAAATATTCATGTTTACTCAAACCTACTTACCTACATGTCAAGTGAATTCAACGAAACAAATCCGAACTGGTGATGCCGCCCAGTCAAAATGGTAACCAAGTACATGCCGATGTAAGAGCGCCCGCTCTCGATGGCCATGCGACTTGAGCGGACTACGTTCATGGGAAATAATACGAGTTGTCTAACAGTCAGGTGTGGCCACTGGTAGTGGCCTTTCGAGCGCAAAGGGTTAATGACTTTATGATAGACATAAGATGAAAATTTCTAGCAGAACTATGTCCACAGCTGATCCGGGTTAACGGAAATCCATGTTAACCAAAGAATGAGGAAAAACAGTAATGGAGCCTAAAATTAAAATTGACAAACCACGTTTTCTTTAGATACAAAAACCAAGCAAATAATGCATCGTCTAGTGTTTTTAATAAAACATGTTTGTCTTTACGCTGACTATTTGAACTGTCCTTTGAAATAATTTTGATACAAATGTTCTCAATTTTGTTTCTTCAAATCAGAAGCGGTCAAAGTCACTACGCTTTCAGCAGCAATCTTCTGCCTTTATCTACTCTACACAATATTTTCCTTTTCCTTTTTATTGTTAGAACATTTTTAAGCTTCTTAGTCATTGAAAAAATCACACAATACACAACTCGCACAGTGATAACAAAGCAGATGAAGCAAAAGTGTAGCACAACTGAAGTGAACGCAGGACAAGTGCAGTAGTATAGACTGTGACTGAAGCATAGATGGAGATGACTAATGTCTTGTTATGCAGACATTCTTACTGCATAGTAACTGCTGACGCTTACAAACATAATGTGTATTTCGCATTTTAATACTCGGCATAACTTTGAACTTTTTTACAAACTGGTCCAAGTTATACGGAGTTCCACAGTGGGCTGAATTACTGGGGTTCTACTGTGTTTTATTGTTTTGGAAAAGCTATGAAGGCCTGCTGTATCTTTGCTGGGTGTATTTATGTCAAAGAATAGTATCTGTGAAAGTCTCCTCAACATACGGCAAATGTTTTACTCGTAATATTGCTTTATAATAGGCTCTGTTCTTTGTTAAAACAATTTTTGTAACTTAAGTGAATTAAACTCTAGAAAAAAGCAAACAATTGAAGTGGATGAACAGAAAAGAAACAAGGGTACCAACTTTTGATCTTTAATTCGGTCGAAAATAATTTATCACAAGTCGGTTCTGAGTTTTGCTTTGAAAGAAACATCCTGTGCAAACAGAGTAGCTGAAAAATACGTGGTACCTTCCTATAACTGAGTGGTTAACTTATATTGCGACTGTAAATTTACTGTGGAACATATTTCAATGCGACTCATCTGTCAATTCCCATCTGCTAAGGCCCAAGTTGCCCCATTCTTTGTAACTAAACCATTCTCCAGCCTGCCAGTTGTGGCCACTAAACGAGCCGAATACTAGCACCAAATGAGTTTATACAAAATGTGCGTTATTTATTTTGCAGATTTGATCCTGAACCACCACCAACAACAACCAGAAGGCCAATAATACTCACAACTCAAGTCCCTCTTCAGTTGGTGACACAGCCTACAGCTTCCTTCACAACATCGACTTTCAACTCCGTAGAATATGCAAATGAAGGTAAACATATAATATACTAAACTAAAATAATTTTGTTTTTATTTATTTTAATAAAATTTAGTTGTTATAATAACCTGCCCGTTGACACGGAAGGCTGTAACAGCAACTTACATGAATACTAACAAGTCGGTAATATATAGCTGTGAGAACGTTTCGAAGCACTACATTGTATCACTATTTAAAATCAATTACATTTTCTTGGCAATGTTTACTTTTATCAGTTGCAAGTTTGTATTGGCTTGTTAGTCTGTACAATCATTATAGCAAGTTCTTTTATGAGATTGCTTAGTATTACGTTAACAGTACATAATACTCTTGTTAGGTTTATAAGTTTCTAGTTACAGTCGACTCAATCTAATCCGGACACCTCAGGACCTGACCCTCGTCCGGATAAAAGAACTTCTGCACCATCCGGCGAGTTTTTACACATGTAAAGTACAACCTATAATATCGTATCTACAATTAAAAATCAACTTTTAAGACTTTTTCAAGCATCATAAAAAACTGTACTTTTTTCTACATTAAATTCCCTACAAATACTTTACACTGATTCACCCTTATCTAAACGTTGTAAAATATTAAGTCTGACTTGCATTTTTACAGTAATTGCTTCCTTTTTTCACTTATTTTTGAGAAAATTTTTGTGAAGATAAATTATTAGAGTTAACTACAGTACAGTACAAATAGAATTAAACATAACAAATAAACTCACTGATAAAAAACGAACACACATTTAAAATTACTAAAAACACAAGAGTAGAATTTGTAAATACGTTCAGTTATAAACATCCAAAACAAACGTAATAATAAACTGAACTGAGGTTATTTATTTACTTTTACTTTTATGCCGGAAATAAACAGACGCGTTCATTCCTGTCGTGAGAAACCCAGATAAGTCATTTCCAAGAAGTCGTCCGGACCATCCGTCGTGCGAACCACCCGAGTCCGGACTAGATGGAGTCGACTGTACTTGTAAGAAATTGTATAGAAGACTTAAACAGAATCAAATGAAGACGATGTAAAACTGACCAGGCTATGCAGGAGCAGGGACTTAGTTAACCTACATGTTATCTGTTCATTACCATCTGAATAGATGGTTATAATAATAATAATAATAATTATTATTATTATTGGTTCATGTTATAATTATTAGTTTATTAAATTTTAATTTGTGTAAAACGCTAGGAAATATGTACAAATACACACTACCATTTTAAAAGAATAAAATAAAATAAACATCTGCTGTGGTATGATCGTCTACATTCAAAATAACACATTTAAAATCTAAACTGGTGGTTTTTAACGGAATAATTAGATTACTCCAGAGCAATCTAGTGTTAGAGCAACCACTAGTCTGTCAAGGAAATGTAGTAGGTTATAAATATATACAATCTACAAGATAGAAACAAATACTGAAGAAGTAGTGCTACTGTTTAATAGATATGTACATATCACATCCATATATAATATAGATTAAACATAAATACTTAAATAAACATAAAAAATCAGACATATACCTGTAAAGTTATTCCTGAAAAAAGAACCAAATAGACCTAGAAAGATAAATTAATAAAACATTTATATTAGGTGAAGGTAGTTTTCCACTCTATTTTATAGTTCATTTCACCTCAGCGTGAGGCAAAACCAAATGACCGTAATAAAACCCTTACCCTTAGGCCTATTGTGCGACATCGGGGATGGGCACTTGTCGTCTGCTTTTGTATTAGAGTTATTGCTGTTTGTCCCAGTGTCATTATGCAAACTTTTTTAATTGAAAGAAAAACTTAAAACAAAATATATCACTCGCTGTGTTTTGATCGCGTGATTATTTTTATACCAAATATGAAGAGAATCGGTTGATTTTGGGGAAATAATTAGATCCTATGTGTTTTCAAATATTTTTTATCATCATGAATACGGAAATAAATTTACATTGAATAATGATGTTCAGTTTTATAAAAACCTCTTACTACTGTACACAATAATCATCACATTATAGTGGCCTAACAGTTTTTTTGTTAATTAAATGCAGTATTAAAATTTAGACATAATGTAAAACTATTAAATAACTGCTCTATATACATCGAGCATAAAATACAATTAAAATTAAATACATCTTAATATTATAGACAAACAGAGCATGGGCTACACGAACATATAAAATTACACATCTTATTGCAGTACATAGCACGGATAAAAATTAAACATAGGCTATTCCTTCTAGCTACTTGCACACTAAACAAAATTTTAACTGTCAGGCCAATTGTACAGTAGTAAGTAAGAGGTTTTTATAAAACTCAACATCATTATTCAATTTAGATTTATTTCCGTATTCATGATGATAAAAAATATTTGAAAACACATAGGATTTAATTATTTACTTTTCCTTCCACAAAATCAACCGATTCTCTTCATATTTGGTATAAAAATAATCACGCGATCAAAACACAGCGAGTGACATATTTTGTTTTAAGTTTTTCTTTCAATTAAAAAAGTTTGCATAATGACACTGGGACAAACAGCAATAACTCTAATACAAAGGCAGACGACAAGTGCCCATCCCCGATGTCGCACAATAGGCCTAAGGGTAAGGGTTTTATTACGGTCATTTGGTTTTGCCTCACGCTGAGGTGAAATGAACTATAACAATAAGAAAAATTACATTCAGGGTAATGCAAAAGTCACTTGACACTGCTTAAAAAAAATAATACTGGATTTATTTAATTTACTAAAGGCCATACTTACAATTACTTTTTTGTTTCAAACTGTTTTCCTTCTTCAATAATGCATCTTCAAGTATTCCGAGAACACTGTTACAAATTCTACGGCATAATTTGTTTTCACTGTTCAAATCATAAAATGCGACTCATATGTTGTCTTTCAATTCGTCCATGGTTTGTGGCTCTTTAGAATAAACAGAGTCCTTGCCGACACCCCATACAAAAAATCCATTGCCATGATATCTGGTGAACATGGAGGCATGTAAATATCTGCCCTTCGACCAATCACTCTTTTTTCAAAAATTTAATTTAAATAATCGTGGCCTGTAGTGACATAATGTGGTGGAGCACTTAAATGTTGGAAGTAAATTTCCTAAAAGGTTTTAGCACACGTCATGAGTTTAGGTACCACGTAATTTTAAAGCGTGATTATTTTTGTTTTGAATTTATTAGATCTCTGTAAAAATAATTCGACCACGCAGCTGGACCGCTGACGTGAGTTGATCAAATTTCCAAAATTAAGTTTATAGGCCTTTGTTTTAGGGTTTCAACCAACAATTTGGGAAATAGGTCTATTCACGACCTATTGGCAGTATCTTCAATATACAATGCATTGCGTGCTTCGCACGCCAACCAAATGTAAATCTCCTGTCACTCTTGCTTCAATAAAGTATGGTCCACGTACGCCAAATGATGATATTGCCCCCCAAACACTCACACCTAGTTGATTGAGTTATTGCTCAAACAATAGATTTTGATTTTCAGTATGCCAGTAAGTAGAGTTACATCTTTTAATTTGTCCGCTTAACTTAAAATTGGCCTCATCAGTCTACACAATTGTATTAAATAACTGAAGATCATGTTTATGTTGGTTAATCATCAATTTACAAAACTGAAGACTTCGATCTGGATGAGCTTCGAGTAGCCCATGTACTAAACGTGGAATATAAACTTTAAATTTAAGTGTGTGTAACATTCTATGCACAGACCTTCGTGATAACTCCAGCTCAGATGCTAATCGTCTGGTTGATTTTCGTGAGCTTTGAGACACAGCTAAACATTTTCCTCTTTTGCAACTGTTATTGGGCGGCCAGATCTTGATGCATCCATAAAAAATCCATGTTGTTCAAATTTATCTCATATGGCATACACATTTTGTATGGAGGGTGGGTTTGAATTAAAATGTCTATTCCATTCATTAATAAGTGCAGTAGCACCACTTTTATAAAACGTTTTTAAAGCGAAAATACTTTCTTCTTTCGTTAACATTGTTAAAACTGTTTTACACAAAATCCAATTCGGAAACTACAGCTTTAAACATGTCCAGCTGACTAAACTGATCATTGTGTTTGCATTGTGGCCAACTTAACAACACATAATTATCAATATTTTGTAATACTAACATCATGGGCTAAAACTATTGTACTACTTCTTGCTGTCAACTTTATTTTATAGAATATTTTTTACTAACTGTCAAGTGACTTTTGAATCACCCTGTTTAATGAAAAAACATAAATATTATGTGAGATACCATCTGATTAACCAGATACATAAAATAATATTACATTAACCCGCCGTTAGTCTCACATTTTCAGTTTTTTGATCCCCAAATGCAATCTAGCGGCATTGGGTTGAAACCATTCTAGCAGTTCTTCAACCAGAACATTAGGAGTGCTGTTATAGCAAAAACAATCGTATACCACTGGCTGTTTGCCTGGGGTAGTGGTTTGATGTAAGCGCGGTCGTGTCAGTGAGAAAAACGTTCCACACTCGACTAGTTGTGTTGCCCTCGTTGTGAGAATTTTTTTTCTACTCCCGACTATCCACGCGCATATTTTTTATATTCATTGTAGATAGCCTTAGAACTACATATATATTATATATATATATTATTTATATTTTGTCAAATGTAGTCAGTATTTGTTCTTTACCTTTTATGTGGCTACATGTTTCACTGCCACAGGCAGCATCATCAGGCCAGCTATCTATGTACATTTAAACACTTATATATACACAACACATAAAGTTACACATATTTTCGTACATTTTTTGTACACGTCACATAAATAAATAGGTTTGTTCAGATTTGCTACACTTAAGAGGAAAATCATTCCAGTGTACTTCCTTCAAGACTGATTTGGAAAGATAAAGGTGCAGCTCTGTTCTATTCTTATCAGGTTGTACCTTGTGCCTTACTAGATTTGCTTTGTCTCTTTGATTTTATGCTGTTGGCAAAATATTAGATCATAAAGGCAATTGGAAGCAAAATTCAATTTTTCATTTAAGATTTTTTTCTGGATTGCTTTTGTGGTGTTTATAAATCTCATATTCTTCAATGACGTTCATGGTGAGGCCTTTATTTATTTTATGTATCACTGACATATTATCCTGCATGCTGGTGTAAGAATGTATGTTGTCAATTAAATGGTCTGTGAATGCTGAGTTTGTAGTTCTATTGTTTCTGCTGCTAGGTATATGCTCTTCAAATCTTTCTCTAAATGTTCTGCCTGTTTGTCCGATGTAATATTTATCACAATCACTGCAATTTAGTTTGTATATGCCACTATTGTTGTATAGGTCTTGGTTATTTTTTGTGTGGTTGAAATATTGTGATAACTGTTTTTTGTTCTGTAGGCTATGTTGTAATTGTATTTCTTGAAAGAGTTGCGGACTTGCTGATCAAAAATTGGTGTGTATTGCATTGGAATTAATTTTGTCTTTTTGTCGCTGTTGTTACATTGTAGAGGTTTGTTACGGTTATCAAGTTTTTTCTGTATTTTATGTATGAGTTTGTCCACCATTGAAGATTTAAAACCATTGTTTTGCGCTATATGTTTGATAATTGCCATTTCATTATTTAGGTCATCTTGCTGCATGGGTATGGTTAGAGCTCGGTATATCATGCTATTGTATGCTGCTATTTTGTGTGATTGTGGATGGTTCGAAGATGCGTTTATAGTATGGCTGGTTTGTGTTGGCTTTCTATATATTTTAAAGTGTGTTTATTATCTATTTTTGTGATGGTTAGGTCTAAATAATTGATGCTATTGTTGGTTTCTATTTCTGAAGTGAACTTGAGGCTTGGGTGAATTTTATTTATATATTTGTTGAAGTTGTCAATTTGTCTTGTTGAACCATTGAATAGGCATAATATAACAACATATCTGTGATAGTATATGAGATTTTTCCTGAATTGGTCGTTTACATTCATTATGTGTTTGTTCTCAATGTCATTAAGAAATATTTCAGCCATTATTCCGGATAATGGTGATCCCATAGTTAGGCCTTTGTTTTGTATGTATATTTCATTGTTAAATGTGAAATAATTCTGTTTGAAGCAAGTTTTCAGGATATTAATCAATTCATTTATTTCAGTTTTTCCCATGTTGCTATTTTCTTTTAGATTATTTATAAGTGTTTAAGTGTACATAGATAGCTGGCCTGATGATGCTGCC
>JAGFPH010000427.1:88724-113424 GCA_018207615.1 Philaenus spumarius | reverse complement strand
AACACAGAACCAAGCGTAGAATATACTTTAATGTTATGTTTACAACGTTTAGGTTAAGTTTTGTGTTGTTATTATAAAAATAATAATGCACATTGATACATCTAATTAGCGTAGTATATTCAACACAGAACCAAGCCTAGAATATACTTTAGTATAATGTTTACAACGTTTAGGTTAAGTTTTGTGTTGTTATTATAAAAATAATGATACATCTAATTAGCATAGTATATTCAACACATAACCAAGCCTATAATATACTTGAATGTTATGTTTACAACGTTTAGGTTAAGTTTTGTGTTGTTATTATAAAAATAATAATGTACATTGATACATATAATTAGCGTAGTATATTCAACTCAGAACCAAGCCTAGTATATACTCTAAGGTTATGTTTACAACACAGTTGCATTTAAGGGTAGCCTGTAAAATTCCTATTTTCAATGTTTTTATCCCAACAAAGTGGTTTACAGGGATTCTAATTGTTAAAGTAGTTGTCATTGGTTCTCCTTTGGGGCAAAGTTTTTGTTGAGGATTAACTTTTCAACAAAAAACGAAAAATCAACCGAGAAGTTAGTTTCAATTTTTCTAATGAAGATGTACGGCATACAATAGGGCCTACATGTATTACAAATCAAAATGCTGGTAATGAAGTGTAAAATAAAAACTACACAACAAAATCCTTTCATTTTTTCACTACAAGGTCTCCTTAGAGTTAAATAACTCAAAATCATTTTTATCTTTTAACAAAAAACAAGGCCAAGTTATTGAAAAAAACTAAATACATAAAAATGTCCAGTTGCCATTTTAAAATGATTGATTCTGGGAAATTAGTAGAGTATTAAAATTTGTATTGATGTAATCATCAAAATTCGAAACACATTTTTGTTCTAGGCTAAAGTTAGGTGATGTAAACTACTTGATTGTCTTGTCTCTAATATATTTAAAAAAATCTGTCATTCACGCAAAAACTTTCGTGACTCTACTGATCTAGTTCTCTATTATAGGCTGTTGTCCCCCTTATAGGCCAGTCGGTAGAGGTCAATTTAGACCAAAAGTTCCAGTAATTTGCAATACGGCTGAATTTTTTTCTTATAAGTACATTAAAGTATTTAGATTAACATAAAAAAAAGTTTACCGGTCTATCGATTTCCCAAAGTCGAAAAAAAATCGATTATCATTTTTTTTCGATTATCCTTAATATTTCGAGCTGGGATGAAGATAGAGGAAAATAAAAATATACCACCGTTTAGGGGAGGTATTTTTCAACAAAAAAAGTCATATTATGTATATATTTCGTCCGAGCAATGGTTTGTCTGGAAAAAATTTGATAATGCAGGTATGTATTTTGCAGCAGGGGAAATCACTAAAAGGGGACATCTTATTCATATATGAAGCGTTGGCTCATTCTAAATTGGCCAAATTTTAATATATCGAATTGAAACTTGACATAGGAGTTAAAATATATATTTTAAACATTTATGCTGAGTCTCAGCTTGTTATCTTGAAAATTACCGATCTAGAGCCACTTGACTTATTAATGGGTTTCTCGATTTTAGGAGTACCGGACACACCAATTCATTTTAAACAGCTCCAGTTTAGAAAATTTTCAAAATATCAACCTGAAAGTTTTTTTAAAAGTTACATATATAGATTCAAACAAGATCAAGGAGTATAAACCTTTTTTATTATTTACTTTTCAAAGCACAAGTAACTTAAACAAGTATAATTTTAGACCTTTTTAGATTTTTCATCAAAACGCTTGAGTTAATCGGCTGCAGATTAGTCAATTTTTTAAATATAGTTTTTAAAATAAGTATAGCAAAAAACAATTGTGTTTTTAACTTCTGTACCAATTTTTAAAACGATATGTTCAAAAATGTCGAAAATAGAGTCGTTGAATCCAAAAGTGTTATAGTTAAAACGAGATAGGTAAAACTGAAGACTATTTTCAAGCGCCTCGTTTTTAAAAATAACATTAAAAAAATCGTTCATACTTACTAAGAATATTTATACTGGTGTACTCAACTTTTAAAACAAATTTGATGTTGATATTCCAAAAATTGACGAAACTGGAATAGATTGAAATTAGTTCGTGAGTCCGGTACTAGTAAGATCGATAATCGAAATCGACTCCTAGATCGGGTAATTTTCAAGATAACAAGCTGAGACTCAGCATAAATGTTTAAAATATATATTTTAACTCCTTTGTCAAGTTTCAATTCGATATATTAAAATTCAGCCAATTTAGAATGAGCCAACGCTTCATATATGAATAAGATGTCCCCTTTTAGTGATTTCCCCTGCTGCAAAATACATACCTGCATTATCGATTTTTTCCAGACAAACCATTGCTCGGACGAAATATATACATACGACCTTTTTTGTTGAAAAATACCTCCCCTACACGGTGGTATTTTTTATTTTCCTCTATCTTCATCCCAGCTCGAAATATTAAGGATAATCGAAAAAAAAAAATGATAATCGATTTTTTTTTCGACTTTGGGAAATCGATAGACTGGTAAACTTTTTTTTATGTTAATCTAAATACTTTAATGTACTTATAAGAAAAGAATTCAGCCGTATTGCAAATTACTGGTAGTTGTAACCTATACCGACTGGGCTATTATACCGATCCAACTGCCTCTGTCCGCATCAACCGTAATTTCTATGTAGATATCAGAGTACACAATAGTCTGTTTGCATTTGCTTTGCCGTGGGGTTGGTGAGCTAAGCGAGCAGGCCTCTAGTGAAATATAAAAGAATACAGCACCCTTTCGGAACGCATAGCGGACACACGAACCAGCTTTGAGACTTTGTTTCTACTTATCTCTCTTTCGCTCCTAAATAATCTACGGTTGACTATTTCTTACAAATCTCGGTGCCCCAAAACGCATATTAATGTTGAACAGTTTTGAAAGTATTTTACGAGTAAACATTAAACACGGGTTTTGACTTATTTGGTCCCGTTTCAAGAGGACGACACTAACGGTACGGTATTTAGGTTTTTGTATTTTTATGTAACTTCACTGCATCACTCAAAGGTTTTTTACTCAAAACTGGACCAAACATTGTTAATAATATACGGTTTAAAACTTGGACATTTCCCACATGTTTTCCATCTTTTGGGAAATGAAAATGCCTATATCCAAATAAATTTAAACGGCAATGTGGATAGAGTGCGATAGGTTTGAAATATTCAAACAACCGCCATTTTAAAACAATTGGATTTAATCGATTATTTTTCTTACAATATATCATTTTTAGGTTAAACTTAAACTTCATGCTAAGTTTGAAATCAATCAATCAAACCGTTCTCTAAATATGAATTATTTTGTACAAAAAAGAAAATGGCGGATATCTGGAAAACGAAGCATTTTCGGGCCTATGTTTATATGAACTTTTTTCTTCCTTTTTGTATGAGAAATAATATCCTAAAGTCCTGAAAGGTTTTTTTTACACCCTGTATATATAGCCTGTTTTCTTTATCACTTGACTTAGAATGAGAGCTCAGTGAACTGGGGAATCTTTACGAATCAATTTACAACAAAAACCATTACATGGTAGCCTAAATTTTGAACATTTGTACGTTTTCAATTAGTACTATATCCCTTTTAATTTGTTTACAGTTAAAGAAATATAAAGTATAGATATAGGTGAAACTCATCAATTTCAAAAAGCGAAATAAGACGCACCAATTGGGGCGTAGACCTATACTCAAGGAATATACAGTTTTAAAGATGGTGATATAATTATAGTTAGTTTTACTTCCATAAACAAAATGGTGTACCTATTATTGTTTGCATGACAGTATCTGGTAATAAATTTCTACCTCCTTCATGTTCTCCAAGTCCTTTAAATCTTCCAAAGTTGAATTCCGGATAACTAGTAGATAACGTCAGATTGGAAAAAGTCATTCACCTTTTGCTATACCGCCCTCCTTCACTCTTACCTGATATTTAAAGTACCTGTGATCTAATGACTGCTTTAGCTAGTATCTAAAAACAAAATTGCACCTCTTTAAGGTTTGCTTTCCTTAGTCGTATCTTGAGTCCGTTTCAAAATACTTGAAACTCAATTGTTTTGAAGAAAGTGACCAGTGGTTTGAAGCTTTCTAGCTATATTTAGTTTTAAATTTACTAAAAATAATGGTTTTTTATGACGGTTTATTTTGTACTAAGGGGTCTCGGACTTTTATAAATGTACGTGCGTAATATTACGTATCATATGTGGATCGTTCGTTTGTTAATTTGTATATATTTTAATTTGGTATTGTATTTTGCCAGAACATTACTAGTATCATTTTTCACTTAAAATATGACTGTCCAATGTAATCGTACATTTTCTTTAAAAGGGTCGCTTGACATTAAAAGTGATATATAGATATTAATTTAAGGTAATATTTTTAACTTTCAGTAAAACACCTAATTTTATGTTTCAGCACAAAACGGAGAATGGCCACAGCAGCAAGAATCGTACAACCAACGTGCCCAGAGGTACAGCAACGGTCAAAACTGGGCGTCGAGTGTCTCTTCCTCTGATCTGTACAATAGCAGACCGAGTCCCACGAACGACCAAGGGCCATCGTGGTCGTCACGCTCGAGGCGAGTCAAATACAGCGCTGAAGAACCCACGTGGAGTACTGGAGAACGTTCTTCTTTTAGGTTTAGTGATGGTGGCAAGGAGGATAGCGTGTTCGGGCTTCAAGGAAGATCGAATTCAGATGAAGAACCGAACAGGTCTTTCTCTGGTGAAAATTTTAGGTTTAGTGATGAAAAAATAAAGGACGAAGGAAGAAGTTTACCCGAAGATCAAGGAAGATCCAACTCAGCTGAACGGACAAGTAACTACAGAGGAACTTCATTTAGGTTTAGTGACGAAGATAGGGATGTAGTAAAGGATGTATTTGGCTCACAAGGAAGATCCTACTCAGCTGAACGGTCAAATAACTACAGAGGAACTTCATTTAGGTTTAGTGACGACGATAAGGACGCAGTAAAGGATGTATTCGGATCACAAGGAAGATCTAATTCAGAAACAGATGATTCTTCCAAGCACGATCCCACATTTTCAGCACGCTCTGTCGAAACACCCAGTTGGAGTTCTAATGGTTTCTCAGATGTTGTTCCGCGGTCGCGACATTCCGGCCGGCAGTCTAAAGTGTCAGCCATATTCGATTCCGACAAGCCCACTTCGTTTGAAAATTCCGGCGAAAAGACGCCGACGTTTTACAGTTCGGGTGATGTGTCTTCGCCAGTAATCGAATCCGGGCGTCACATTTCACCAGACACTCTGGCTACGATCTCAGAGACTCTGGGTGCTATCAACACCGTCGGAAGATATCTAGTCAACTATACTCGAGGAGGGATGATGATAAGCAATGTTGGAGACCGTTACGATGCTCCACCGCTTCCGGTAAATGTTTTTTGTTATTTTTGATTGTGAAATAAAGTTAAATGCTAAATTTAATTTGCTTTGGTTGTGTTCTTGATGACTTCATTTGAAAATATAGGGAGTAATAGTGTAGGGAGAAAAATGATGTAAGCAGTAAGTAAAATAGGATAATAATTAAGAAATCGATAACTTACTAGTGGGCCTATTTTTGAAACAAGTACAGGTAAAAAATATAGAGATTAATTGCCAATTATTTAATTTTAAATTGTAGATTCTATTTTTTACGATGGAAAATATTAAACTGACCGCGTTCAATCCTCAGTAATCTTAAATGTCGCATTTGCCAACCACATTGTGGCTATTCTGTGCGACTTGTAGAACACGAGATTTTAAAAGCATTTAATTCTATCCAAAGCAAATCGGGAAAATGTTCTGTAAACGTCTCGTTTGCAAGTCTATATAAAGAGACATTGTTGCTTTTATAAGAAGCCGCGTTAATTAAACAAATTGGCTGCTTATCAAAACTAATGGAAAGTTCATGCTTCCGTTATGCGTGCATTTAATTGGAAGACATAATAAAACAAGGAATACCGGTTCTGTGGAGCGTTCCACTGCAATGAAATCTGTCAAAAGCATTATACTGTTCTATTTTTAGCTGCGGCTAAATATCATGTAATCATAAAAGATTGACATGTAATTTACCTTGTTGGTTTTAAGCTCCGGTGCTTCTTTGAGCTCCTTCAGGGTAAATTAGTGGGATACGTGTTTTCAAAACGTACGTATCCGGTGTCAGGGTTTCCTTTCTGATTCAAAAACTATTAGTAGGCCTAAATAAGTATCATACAAAAGGAGCAAGGAGTGCGTAAATAAACTACTTACTAAAATATGAATATCTATTGTAAACTTAACAACTAAAACAAATAAAACATCATTACCATACCCAATGCGGTTTTATCTAGTGTCATTTGCACAAAAACTTTTGTCATTTCATAAGGTGCATTATTGCTTTTTAAATTCTATATTATACAGACTATAGTCTTGCCATTTATTATCTGCCATACTTTAATTCCTGCCAATGAAAACATTGATATGGATATATCAAATCTACATAAAATAGTATAATTTTTATCATAATATATCTGTTTTAAGGTTAAAAATCTTTTCGATCACCATTTCCTAAATATAGGTTGGTAAACAGGACCTCAGGAACGAAATTTGCGTCATCACGCTCGTGACGAGTTCGGCGCGGTAGCGTTGCCTGGTGACTTTAAATAAAATCCTAACCTATATCAATAAACACATAACTTTTATAAGAAGAGCAACGCTTGGTGCACTCGAGAAGGAACCCTTTAAGGGAAAATCCTCGAGGCTCGGCCTTAAGGATTTCCTCAACAAGACCTCGCCACCACACGCATGTGAATTACTCGAGGACCAGCGTCTCTTTTTTCGGTTGTTCAGTCGCTCACTCTATCTGTAAATGACTGAGTTGGAGGAGGTCCATCTGAATGATTTAGTCAAATATATTGTTGAATATATAAATCATTCAGATGGCCCCCTCCAACTTAAGCTAGGACTGATAAGGAAAATCAGTAGCCTGCAAAAAACGATCGCGGACACACGTAATTTCAGCTCGCGTAATTATAAATCAAATTTAAATGTCGCTAATAAGTGTTGTGTTGTGTGTTACATGTTGTTTGTGAATGTTTTCGTGTAAGTGTTTCATTTTAAAAACTTGACGTGGATCAACGAATGTAAAAAACTAAATGAAATATAGGTTTGATAATGCCTGAATAAAAAAGGCGAAACGTACGTAACCAGCAAATAAAAAAGAAAAATAAAGGACTGAGTATACAAAAAAGTAAATGTATAGTAAAGTTAACCAGTTCAGTAAGGCAATCGGAAATAAGAAATAATTTAAAACATATTTTAGTGCTAATCTCTTTAAAGAAAAATACCTGACTATTTAAAAATTAATACTACATAAAAAAAAAAATACCTGACTATTTGTAAATTAATAATATACATATTTTCCTTTCCGTGGGAGCTAGGTGGGTGGCCGTGGCCCCCCTCTGCCCATGAAAAGACGTAGGCCTTCCCGCAACCTTTAGCTTTCGTTGGATCTATCAATCTAAATTCAAATAAAGAGCTATCGGCCGAGTTCGATGGGAGAAACAAGATTGGGCGACATAGTTTAGTTTTGGTTAATTAATTGTGTTTGTTAAAGTTTAGTTAGAACTATTTTAAAATAAATTGTTTCGCTTTTGTCTTTTTTACATTAAAGAGGAGGATCTTGGCAAATTCTTACAGTGAGACACAAAGAACTTCTAGATCCGGCTTGATGGTACATTAGTAGGCCTTCCATCAGTTTCCATAATTTTTTAAACGAGCCTAAACATTTTGATTAGATTTTTACCGAATTTGAGATTCGTGCAAGGGAATGTTTTAAACAGTTTCGTACATTTTAAGTTGAACTTTTTCTTCCTCGAACATTATTAAAAATTTAAAAAAATTGGATGTTTGCTACGTTTGCTTTTGGCGAGTTATTTTGACTTGTAGTGTTTCAAGTTGTATATATCGGAAATAATTTCTGAATACCAAATTATATTTATCTAATTCTTATTATAAAATTTAATGTTTTGGGAAAAACAGACATTGTTAAAGATATATAAGTGTGTCCACAGAATACAATAAAATAGGTCTTGTATAATCTATTCATATTTTGGTTAAATCTAGTTTTAAGGATGTTTCCAAAATTTTACCTCACTGAAATAATAGAAATTATCACAAAACCTTTAATTCTCTTCTTTCGTCGAACAATGCATATCGAAAGATCTATACTCTATATGTCTAAATTAGGCATGTATAACACTATCAAAGTTATTTGTCAATACCTATAAGAACCTATTACAAATAAATTTGACGTGTGCCAACTTTGATAAAAGATGGCATATTACACTATCAAATATTTCATCAAAGAAATTTGATCAAAGATCTTTGACAAAGAACTTTTGATAGTGTAATACAGGCCGTATGCATAAGTCAAGGAATAACATTTATTTTAGATTGAAATGGATGATTACAAATAATATAATTAACTTGAAATAGTTCTTGAAGAATGCGCTAGTAGTAGCACATTACGGGCGTCTGTATATTCAATGAAATTATCATTATGATAACAGGTAGCAGCACTGTACTGGAAAAGGAATATTACAGCATTGTTTTTGTTTGAATGTTAGTTCGATCAGTTCTTTAAAAAATCTGTAGGAGCAGCACAATCTGATTGGAAACGCTTTTATTACTATAATTTGCAGTTAATTAATTAATTATTGTGGTATGTGGTAAATAGCAAGAGTTATAAAAATTATGAAATTGCTTTTCATTGATTCGGCAATTTTTTTTTAAAGTTTAGATTTATTTTATCAAATATCTTAATTTAAAAAAATACAATAGAATATGTATGGAAGATTTAAAATGAATAAAATATCAATAAAATAAAAGAATTGAAAATTAGTCACACATATGAGCCTACTAATAACAAAAAAAAAAACTTATTTTAAGAATAAACTTAAGAAGAAAACAATACAATAATAATAAAGTACAGTTACAGTACGGTGATAATTATTATAATATAACAAATTTTTTTTTTTACAGTATATTATAGACAATATTATTTGAAGTGTTACTGCACACACACCCTTTGCTTTAACTTTTTTTTTTTTAATGTAGTACTTGTAAAATAAAATTTAAACTATGTATTGCTAAAAAAAAAATTAAAAAATAAAGCATGTTGGAACTATATTACACATTTTTTAAATTAATGAAAATGTTATGGTAGAGCTTATGTATTAATTAATATGTTAAATATGTACAATAGGTACAGCCAACATAATCAAAACAAGTATTTTTTTTTTTTTTGCTGTTTTCATTGCTTATGTGATAAAATAATAATGTTGCATGGAATAAATCTATTTCAGGCAACCTGTATTCATTTAACTTGATTCTGTTCCAGCCTAAATCCAACGAAGACTTACCAGCCGCAATATTGACTATCAGTAAGAACGTCCTCGGACGCAACGTTACCGACAGTCTAGCACCTCTGGTCCGTGTCTTACCAATAGGAAAAGTGACGCAGGAGTCATCAATAAACGGCGTTAGATCTTGTACCACACCTAATGGCAAGATAGGTTACTGCGAGGACCTCAGCAACTGTCCTCAACTTCTTCTAAATTTGAGTAACCTAAGGCAGTCAATATGCTTCAAAAGTCTATTTGTACCGGGAGTGTGTTGCCCCAGAAGGAATGACCCAACGTGAGTCTGGTGTTAAGTGTTTCTGTATCGCAGAAAAATAGTATTCTTGATATATGTTTTATCTAAAATCTCTTGGAATTTAAAGAGAGTTTAGGAGCTCAGTCCTAGTCAGTCGTGCTCACTGTTAATGTTAAAATGAAACATTTTTCCTTCTTAATGGTTTAGTTACTATTTAAAAGATCAAGAAATTAAATTTACTTTTTAAATTTTATTTTTTCACAGAGTGTGTAATTGGGATTATGAAATTGATTGTGATAAAATTATAGGCCATTTTTCCTTTTTGTATCAGATCAAATCATACCATTTTGGTTTGTTCTTGCATCACATAATTAATAAAACAAAAATTTAATTGTATGAGAAATAATAGCTTTGTGTAGGCGTCTAGTCAGTGTTATAATTATTTGTCCAAATTAATTGTAGTTTTGAAGCAACAATTGAGTTTCTAGTCTTTTTAATGTTGTCTTAAGTAAACGCCAGTTTATATAGGTAAATTTTTAAATTTTCACTATTTTAAAATCGTTATTTAAACTCTAAAAATAATTGTAACTACTAGAATCTGTTCGTATTTTTTTAATTCCAGACTCATTTACGATCTACCTAACAACTCTTAACAAGATTGTCTTGAGGTATGGTTTGTCCCTTGTTCAATTTACCAAAGGTTTCATAACTGACCTGTGCCAGCCTCTCATACTCATAGATTAGATGTTCTGCGGTTTCCTCATGCAGGCCACATTTCCTGCATTTAGGATTTCCACTGAAAATTCCCATGCTCTTCATGTGTTTCTAAGGTGGCCATGTCCTGTGATTAGAGCGACCGCCTCCTTTAGCTTGCACCTACTTAATGACAGAATGTCGGATGCAATTTGTCTTGATGGACCAAGAAGTGAAAGTTTTGCTCATCCTCAATCCAGGGATGCTCTTCCACCTCTTTCCATGTTCCAGTCTTGCCCAGTCAGCAACTACTTGCATAGCTGTCGTCTTGGGTATGCCACAGAAAGGTTGAGGTCCTGTGAATTCAGAAGCTGATGTCTTGTTTGCCAGCTTATCTGCACATTAATTTCCATCTATTCCAACATGTCCTGATACCCAACAGAGTGTAAGCTGTTTCATGGATTAGACGCATTTCCAGACTAGTTTTGACCTGAACTCATTTGAGCTCAGGGTTTTCAAAGCTGCCTGGCTATCTGTATAAATGCATATTTCTCTGTTCATATGACCGAGTCTAAGATACTCTCTGGCACATTCCAGTAGAGCTGTAATTTCAGTTTGGAATACTGTTGGGCTTTCCCCATCTTCAGCACACATTCCTGCCTTGGATTTCCACCACAGATTCCTGCACCAGAACTCCCCTTTGTTTTGAGCCATCAGTGTACCACTCTAGCTCATACTCAGGGAGGGGTCTCCTTCATTCAGACCATTGTTAGCGATCTGGTATTACCACTCCGAAAGGTTTTGAGAAGGAGTACTTGATCTTCATGTGGTCCGAGATCATGTCCAGCGTCCGAACTCCGGCAATTAATGTTGTTATTCTGGAGTGTCCCAAGTTCCTTGGGCCATGTATCCAGAGTCCCTCATATTGAAGGCGATAAGCACACTTCCTTGCTGATGCCTTGATAAAAAGGTCCAGTTGCAGAAGGTCTAGACAGCAGTCCACTAGGGGCACAGCTGATTGTTCCCGTTATAGCAAGACAGGCAAGACGTTGAACTCTCACCAGACTCGCCACCACACCCTGGACCTCTGTTCTTGTCCACCATACAATGGCGCCGTACGTCATGGCCGGTCTTACCACAGAGGTGTAAAGCCAGTGCATCAGCTTAGGCTTCAACCCCCATGTCCGCCCCACCATGCGCCTTCTCGCCATTAGTGTCCACTTACCTCTATCGATCACTCGATTAAGTTGTGCACAGAAGTTCAGCCTCTCGTCCAGCTCACTCCCAGATACTTTACCTCTGTTGCTATGGCGATCCCACTACCTTGAAGACTGAGGGGCCCAAAGCCCTCCAATTTCCTTCGTCTGGTAAATGGGATGGCTAGAGTCTTGCTCGGACTGACACCCAGTCCTGTTCTCCCACACCATTTCTCCACAGTCCTAAGTGCCACCCCAAGCAGCTCCGTCACAGTTGGTACAAACTTACCTACCACTAGGATAACATCGTCTGCATATCCTTGCACATATGCACCATTATTGTTGAGTTCTTTAAGAAGGTCATCCACCACAAGGTTCCATAGAAGGGGCGAAAGTACCCCTCCCTGTGGACATCCTCGCTCCACTCTAACCTCCAAGGTCTCACCATACAGAGAAGACTCTACAACCCTGCCCTGAAGCAAGGTCCTGATCCATCTGCAAAGCAGATCCTCAACCCCACGCCCCCGAGCAGCATCGGTTATCGACTCTGTCTTGGTATTATCAAAAGCACCTTCAATGTCCAGGAAGACACCAAATGCGACTTCCTTACATTCCAGAGCTACTTCAATTCTACCCACTAAGTGGTGCAACGCAGTATGCTTCAATGCACTTACAGTAATAAGCATTATAACAAATCATATACAGAATACAAAGTTGATACTCAAAATGTCATCGTAGTCATCAGCGAGGTTGCTTGGTGTTCTAGTCTTGAGCCTCCCATGTAGGTGGTTTCACAACTAAATTCTTAGCCAAAACATTTTGATAAGTTAAAATTTGTTTTTGATAACTGTTAGAACCTAAATTTAATGAAAAATTTGTGACATTGACAAACAAAAATTTATTGTTGCTATTTAAATTCATCACCTGTTTAGGAAAACATAGTACTATACAATCCTCTGTAGAATTACAACAAATACATCGTTGAATTATGAATGATTACTATTGTTAACAAAAATTGTAGATCATCAATATTATGTTTTTATCTGTTTATAAACATTTTGAAAATACCTTACTTAGTGTTGAAGAACTTGAAAACATATGTTTGTCATTGAAATTTAGTTTTTTAGTTGTGCTCTATCACCTTTCTAATTAAATAGCACTATCCCAATCTTCCCAGAGTTTGCTTTACTCTGTGAGATTGTTGCATTTACTCTAGGTATATTGGATTCATTTACTAGAGTATTAACAGCCACTCTTGTCCTAACAATTTTTACTCAGAGAAATACTATGAATATAGTACGGTACAAAGATGGAGCAGAGATTTGAATTTTGAATTCGCTTAGGCAACCATACTTATATTATATACAAGTAGTTTCTTTTGAATACAACCAAATCTATATAAGAAATATTAACAGATAACAATAGTCTATATAAATGTAGTATTGTTACAAACATTTAATACAACTTTACTGAATTAAACTCTTTTGAAACTTTAAGAAACATGTTTGACGAATTATATTTGACATATCAATAATGCTATTTATATTAATGTTTTCTTATTTCATGATGTTAGTTACATCGTCACTTTAGTTTTTAAAGTGACTTTCTCTATTCGTGCAGTATAGTTGGTAGTATTTTTTATAAGATCATCAATATTTTGTAGATTTTTCAATAAATTTTCCTTTTCAACACTTTGCACTCGAAGAGCGTTTCTGAAAAAGTTCCTCTGGAGTCGTATGGCCACTGGGAGTGGTCGCCCCATTTTCTGTATCAGCTTGAAATTGTTTTCGCAGTCTTGTTCCTCCCATCTCGTATGGCCACTCAGAGTGTCCAATACAAAATCCTGCGAACACTCGTATGGCCATCGTGAGTGGACATAGCATTACGTATCTATGGAAACCTATTTCTTTTTCCAAATTATATTATTTTCTGTGTAAAGTGCTGGAATCTACAGATAAACTCTTGAACTATCTGAACAACACATGATTACTTTCCCTCCTTTTATAACAGCTTTGTTGAGGTCAATAATATAACCTCTATATTTTCACTTAGTGCTGTGCTAGTTGTTTTGGGTGTTGTAATAAGTGGTTGATAATTATAAAATTATGGAAATGGATAGTTTAAATTAATTAAGTTATATTGTAAGTTAGTAGAATTTTAAAACATTTTCTATATTGTAGTTTTTCATTTAAAAATGTAACTATTGGTTGTATCCCACTTTGGTTTTTAAAGCTCTGTTTAGTGACAAATATAACTTATTTGTAACAGAAAACACGGTACTGTGTTCATATTTATCACTAAACAGAGCTTATTTATAAAATATTCATGTTCACTCAAACCTACTTACCTACATGTCAAGTGAATTCAACAAAACAATTCCGAGCTGGGGATACCATCCAGTCAAAATGGTAGCCAAGTACATGCCGACGAAAGAGCGGCCCGACCTGAAAGGACTAAGTTCACGGGAAATAATACGAGTTGTCTAAGAGTCGGGTGTGGCCACTGGTCTCGGCCTTTCGAGCACAAAGGGTTAA
Organism: Philaenus spumarius; assembly: GCA_018207615.1. Lineage (NCBI taxonomy): Eukaryota > Metazoa > Arthropoda > Insecta > Hemiptera > Aphrophoridae > Philaenus > Philaenus spumarius. Next base: position 99,344 of record JAGFPH010000427.1, on the reverse strand, counting down.
TGCCTTTATAATAGACATAAGATGAAAATTTCTAGCAGAACTGTGACCACAGCTGATCCGGGTTAACGGAAATCCATGTTAACCAAGGAATGAGGAAAAACAATAATGGAGCCTAAATTAAAATTGACAAACCACGTTTTCTTTAGATACAAAACCAAGCAAATAATGCATCGTCTAGTGTTTTTAATAAAACATTTTTGGCTTTACACTAACTATTTAAACTGTCCTTTGAAATAGCCTAATTTTGATACAAATGTTCTCAATGTTGTTTCTTCAAATCAGAAGCGGTCAAAGTCACTACGCTTTCAGCAGCAATCTTCTGCCTTTATCTACTCTACACAATATTTCCCTTTTCCTTTCTATTGTTACAACAACATTTTTAAGCTTCTTAGTCATTGAAAAAATCACACAATACACAACTCGTCCAGTGATAACAAAGCACAGGGCCGGTTCTTATAATTTTTCAGAGTTAAGCGAACACCCGAATCGGCGCCACCTAGAATTCCCCCACCCCACCCCACCCCACCCCACCCCTATTAACATAACTAAACCCTATTTGTGAAATTTTTCGGAGAGAACTTTTTTATAAGTTTAGGTTAGAAGAGTACTTGCAATAAAAGACTTTTTTCAACTACTGTTTATTATCCACAGTAAATTTAACATTTTTACACTTTTACACATCATATACACTTTAAAAAAACCAAAAATTAACAATTTATTTCTAAATGTGAAATCAGTTTTTACAGCATAACTTTGATACGATATTAGTTTTTATATATTACAATGAAAATTACTAAAAACAAGTGTAGGTAGATGACAAGAAAGGAATTTTTAATTATATACATTAAACATGTAGAAAACATCGAAAACCAAATTGAAATATTAGCTTGACAAAAAGAATACAGAATGTTCAAAAGTTCTTACCAATTAATAATTAACTTTCCTAGTTTTGATCTTAGCAAATTCTTTAATTGCTGAGTCGGTATCAATCTGGTTGAGAACGTCATTTTCTATTGCCATTAGTGATAAGCCAATCAAGCGCTCCTGCGAGATCGTAGACCTTAAATACGTCTTGATAAGTTTTAACTTTGAGAATGACCGTTCACCACTCGCCATAGAAACCGGCAGAGTTAGAAGAATCCTTAAACTTACAAAAACGTTAGGGAAAGTGCTTACGTAGCCATTGGTTGTAATATAGCTTAAGGATTCTGCTGGTGAACCTGAGTCGAACATCCGGGAAAAAACTTCAAGCTCATAGAAGAGGTCATTGCCATCAATATCTTGCTCTTCTCCGTAACTAAGTATAGTTTGTAAATGTTGACATGTTGATCTCAACTTCGCACTTTTTCAGTCTTTTAGGGAACCAACTGCATACAAAAACTCAAACCCCTTGCTGTGTTTTTCCATTAGGTTAAATCTTTCTTTAAAGACACTATTGATGTATCTAAAGTAACAAAAAATAAGTTAACTTGGAACGACGTCTTCTAGTCCTGTACAGGCTCATCATCACTTTCATAGGAGAATTGTTTTTTTACTTTTCTTGGTCGTACTTTCACTTCTTTTTCAAACTCAGTCATAACTCCAACTTTTTCCGCAACTTTTTTAGCATCTGTGATCATATTGCTGAACCCCTCATCAGACCTCATGTTCTCAAGGAAGTTTTGGACACTTTTAATGAGTTTCATTGAGCTTTGCAAGTCTGATGTGATCTTTTGCAAAGCTTTACTAACCATATTTATTTTGAAGAGCACGTCATACCATGTAACAACACAACAAACAAAGTGAAAACTGTACAGCTTTTTTGCGATCCCCAAAGCAGCATTTATACCAAAAGCATCAAGTTTTGTGTCTTGTGAGGCTTCAAACGCAGCATCATAAACTTCATCAAGATGCTTATCTCGAGCATGAGTCATGAAGCCAACAGGCGCCGTGCTCCGCCGAGCGTCAGCTCACTACAAACTGCAACTGCAAATCAATGCCTTGAGTTGAAGTGCTGTACAACTATGTATACGCATTTTTCAAGCGCTGTAAGTACAAACAGAATAAATACCTTTGGTGTGGTGTTTTGATACTTGAACTCTGAGCGAAAAAACAAAATAAGTTGTTCACTTGTCAGTAAAACCAATTGAAAATGGTTCAGTTGTTTTCAATTTTGTCTTCTGACAAAAAAAAAGACATTGTGTCCCGTTGGCGCCACTTTTTCGTGGCGCCATATGCGGCCGCGTAGTTCGCGTATGGGTTAAACCGGTCCTGACAAAGCAAACGAAGCAAAAGTTTAGCACAACTGAAGTGAACGCAGGACAAGTGCAGTAGCGTCGACTGTGACTGAAGCATAGCTGGCGATGACCAATGTCTTGTTATGCAGACATTCTTACTGCATAGTAACTGCTGATGCTTACAAACATAATGTGTATTTTGCATTTTATACTCAGCATAACTTTTAACTTTTTTCCAAACTGGTCCAAGTTATGCGGAGTTCCAGGTAAAAGTGGGCTGAATTACTGGGGTTCTACTGTGTTTTATTGTTTTGGAAAAGCTAAGAAGGCCTACTGTATCTTTGCTGGGTGTATTTATGTCTAAGAATAGTGTCTGTGAAAGTCTCCTCAACATACGGCAAATGTTTTACTCGTAATATTGCTTTATAATAGGCTCCGTTCTTTGTTAAAAACAATTTTTGTAACTTAAGTGAATTAAACTCTAAGCAAAAGTAAACAATTGAAGTGGATTAACGGAAAAGAAACAAGGGTACCAACTTTTTATCTTTAATTCGGTCGAAAATAATTTATCACAAGTCAGTTCTGAGTTTTGCTTTGAAAGAAACATCCTGTGCAAACAGAGTAGCTGAAAAATATGTGGTACCTTCCTATAACTAAGTATTTAACTTATATTGCGACTGTAAATTTAACTATAGTACTCACTCTTTAATCCGGCATCTCAGCTCTCCGGCATTCCCAGTAATCTAGCGTTATGTATTTGAATAATGCGTCCCCAATACAGTACAGTACAATGTTTCCCACGCAGTGACAAGATTAAACAATGCATTGGCACCAAGAGCGATGACTCACGCATTTTCCCCTCACTCATTCCATCAAGTCTTAGTCACAATCGCGCCGCGTTTAGTGCTCCTCAATCTGTCCCGCGTGTGTACCTGCTTAGTGTTGGACCGTTATGTTGAAGATGGCATCCGTGCAGAAAAAACGTAAACATAAAACTCTATCTTTGTTAGATAAACATGAGATCCTAAAGCAGCTTGAAAAGGGCGAAACATTAATTAGTGTTGCTAATGAATACGGTGTTGGTCGAGCTACAGTTCATGACATTAGAAAAAACAGTGATAAAATAAAGTTGTTTTTTAAGACGAATGAAAATTTAAAAAGTAATCGACACACATTGAAAATTTGTGAAAATCCTAAAGTTGACGATAGCCTATATGCTTGGATTTTACAAGAACGTGGTAGGCATACACCAATTTCTGGTGAAATCCGTAAAGGAAAGGCTAGGGAATTTTACCGGAAAATTACAAAAAAGGATGATTTCCAAGTCAGCTAGGGATGGTTGCAGAAATTCAAACAACTTTACGGAATTAGACTGCTAAGTACAAAAACGAAAGCGCTGTTGAGCCATATAAAGATAGGTTCAAACAGGTCATCCAAGAAAGTGATTTAACTCCTGACCAAGTTTACAATGCGGACGAGAGTGGTTTATTCTGGCGGTTGTTACCAAAAAAAAAACATCATTTGTGCATCGTGGAGAAGCTAGTGCTCCTGGATGAAAATTGGCTAAGGATAGGGTACTTTCATGACTTGCTCAAATTCAAGCGATGCACATGAGGTGACAATGCTAGTCATAGGTAAGGCAAAGAGTCCTAGGGCATTTAAAAACATCAAACTTCCTATTTATTACATAAGCCATAGCAAAGGGTGGATGAATAAGTCCGTATTCATTGAATGGTTTAATGATCATTTTAAACCCTCAATGAAAAGATTTTTGAAGGAGCGGAAACTACCAGAAAGAGCTTTGCTTATCTTAGACAATGGTGAAGATGAGTTGAATTCAGCTGACAGTTTTATTCGTGTGATGTCCTTACTGCCGAATGTGACCCCCCTCTTACAACCAATGGACCACAACATTATCCAAGCGATTAAAATGCAACACAAAAAGAGCTTATTGTACAATGTGTTGTCTAAGGATGAAAGTGTTATTGAATCCTTGAAAGAAATAGACCTGAAAGACGTGGTATACTCGCTCGCTAATGCTTGGGAAAATCTTAACGAGAAAGTCATCATTTGCTTTTTTAAACCCCTATGGCCGGACAAGACACTACTGGATCAGTACAAAAAAGATGAACCGAACAAGAAAGCCAGTGAAGAGAGGGAGATTAATCTACTGCGAGACGTGGTAAACGAACAACTAGTGGATTCACCGGATATCGCATTGACAACTGATGACGTAGGCGTGCTGCTTACTGGTGAAGCTGACGAAAACAACCAGTTTATGACAGAAGATGACATCATAGAGGAAGTCGCAAGAGAGGAAGAGGACGAGGATCCGGTCGAAATAGAAGTGACAGCGGCTGTACAATCAATCTCTCACGATGCGGCCATCACCTTGTTTGCCACGTCAATTGCCTGGGTGGAGGAAAATGACGTCTCTGCTAACGATGTCTTAGTTTTAAGAAGGTTACAGGAACAAGTTCTCAAAGTGTCTCTCAACCGTAAAAAGCAAAAGACAATTAATTGATGAATATTTCCAGCCGTCTACGTCCAAGGAATAACATGAGTTATATGATGTATTTTCATACTTTTTTACTTTGTATAGTACAACGCAATTAAAACTGATTTTCAAATGATATCTTAATTTTTCTCTATATTTTCCAGTAATCCGGCGTTTTCGGCAATCCGGCAGTGCTCTGGTCCGATATCTACCGGATTACCGAGAGAGCACTGTACTGTGGAACATATTTCAATGTGACTCTTCTGTCAATTCCCATCTGCTAAGGTCCAAAAATTGCCCCGTTGTCATTCTTTGTAACTAAACCATTCTCCAGCCTGCCAGCTATGGCCACTAAACGAGTTGAATACTAGCACCAAATGAGTTTATACAAAATGTGCATTATTTATTTTGCAGATTTGATCCTGAACCCCCACCAACAACGACCAGAAGGCCAATAATACTCACAACTCAAGTCCCTCTTCAGTTGGTGACACAGCCTACGGCTTCCTTCACAACGTCGACTTTCAACTCCGTAGAGTATGCAAATGAAGGTATACATATAATATACTAAACTAAAATAATTTAGTTTTTATTTATTTTAATAAAATTTAGCCTACTTGTTATAATAACCTGCCCGTTGACACGGAAGGTTGTAACAGCATGTTACATGAATACTAACAAGTCGGTAATATATAGCTGTGAGAACGTTTCGAGGCCCTACATTGTATTACTATTTAAAATCAATTACATTTTCTTGGCGATGTTTACTTTTATCAGTTACAAGTTTGTATTGGCTTGTTAGTCTGTACAATCATTATCGCAAGTTCTTTTATGAGATTGCTTATTATTATGTTGACATTACATAATACTCTTGTTAGGTTTATAAGTTTCTAGTTACAGTCGACTCCCTCTAATCCAGACCACCCAGGACCTGACCCTCGTCCGGATAAAAGAACTTCTGGACCATCCGGCAGGTTTTTACACATATAAAGTACAACCTATAATATCGTATCTACAATAAAAAATAAACTTTTAAGACGTTTTTCAAGCATCATAAAAAACTGTACTTTTTCCTACATTAAATTGCCTACAAATACTTTACACTGATTCACCCTTATCTAAACGTTGTAAAATATTAAGTCTGACTTGCATTTTTACAGTAATTGCTTCCTTTTTTCACTTATTTTTGAGAATATTTTTGTGAAGATAAATTATTAGAGTTAACTACAGTACAGTACAAATAGAATTAAACATAACAAATAAACTCACTGATAAAAAACGATCACACATTTAAAATTACTAAAAACAAAAGAGTAGAATTTATAAAACGTTCAGTTATAAACATCCAAAACAAACGTAATCATAAACTGAACTGAGGTTATTTATTTACTTTTACTTTTATGCCGGAAATAAACAGACACATTCATTCCTATCATGAGAAACCCAGATAAGTCATTTCCAAGAAGTTGTCCAGACCATCCGTCGTGCGAACCACCCGAGTCCGAACTAGATGGAGTCGACTGTACTTGTACGAAATTGTATAGAAGACTTAAACAGGATCAAATGAAGACGATGTAAAACATTGACCAGGCTATGCAGGAAAAGGGACTTACTTAACCTACATGTTATCTGTTCATTACTATCTGAACAGATGGTTATAATAATAATAATTATTATACTATAATAATAATAATTATTATTATTATTGGTTCATGTTATAATTATTAGTTCTTTTAATTTTAATTTGTGTAAAACGTTACAAAATATGTACAAATACACACTACCATTTTAAAAGAATAAAATAAAATAAACATCTGCTGTGGTATGATCGTCTACATTCAAAATAACACATTTAAAATCTAAACTAATGGTTTTTAACGGAATAATTAGATTACTCCAGAGGCAATCTAGAGTTAGAGCAACCACTAGTCTGTTAAGGGCATGTACTAGGTTATGAATAAATAAAATCTACAAGATAGAAACAAATACAGTACTTAAGAAATAGTGAAACATTTTAATACATAGACTACATACATAACACATCCATATACATATACATTAACCCTCCGTCGCTCGCGCTGCGGAGTGAAATTCGGCAACGAGTGAATTTTAGTATTTTGAAGTTGGTGAGCGTTCTTTACCGTTCAGCGTCCTTCCAGCTTCCTCCTCCACCTAACTAAAGCTGTTGGACCACTTATTATCGATCAATAGTTGCCTGGCTGACGTTGCTGCGTAAACAGAAAACTGCTCCGGTCTCTACTGCTTGCATTGTTGCGGAGTTTGGCTCCGCGTGCGACCTAGTGTGTCTTCAAGAATCTGATTGATATAATAGGTAAGTTAATAAGTTTTACATTATTTTTTTGAATTTATAACATCAAGTTTTCAAATGTAACACAGATTCAACTTTGGAAAGGAACAAGTTTCTGAAAATACTCGCTAAGGAACTCCTTCAAGACTACATCAGTATGAGAGCCACTAAAACAAACATCCCAACAACAATTCGACTTCGCTTGTGCGAAATCTTATTAATCTCTTCAGCCAGAGCCGATGTGTTACAAAGACCGGAACAAGAAGAAAGAAAGCATTTGCGTTGTTGTTTCTGCGACAGGAAAAAGAACAGGCCAAGTCGTTTTACTTGCAAGGGTTGCAAGAAGAACATCTGCATGGGGCATATTGTTTCACATGTGTGTGCAGAGTGTGATGTAAAAATGCAAGTTATTAAAGATAATGACTCTGATCTTGAGTAAGACACTAAGACTATGATTAACCAACTTTTTAAATATCCCTATTAGTCAATTGATATTGTTACACTTTCAACTTAACTTTTTTTTATATATTATGTACTCATATTCATATATCATGTTTCAGTTCAATACATATCTAAATTGATTTAAAAAGAGTTTAATTTTATTTCCTTACCTGTATGTACCTGTTTTATAAACTAAATAATAATCGTTGTGATACATAAAAGATAGTCTACAGGTTTCAAAAAGTTATGTACGTAAAACAAAACTAATAATATGTTCTGAGCTTAAAAATATATTCAACAATAAAGACGTTACTGTTAAATAATCATATAGTGTACACATAACCTTGGAATAGACATGCGAATATAAACAAACAATATAAATAACTTCAACAAGAAGTAAAATCGAAAAATTAATACTGCGGAGTAAGACTCCGCACGCGGGCTACGGTGTTACAGATGCCAGCGCGAGCGACGGAGGGTTAAACATAAATATCTAAATAAACATAAAAATCTGACATACCTGTAAAGTTATTCCTAAAACAAACAAGTAGACCTAGAAAGATAAATTAATAAAACATTTGTATTAAGTGAAGGTAGCTTTTCCATTCTATTTTAACAATAAGAAAAATTACACTCAGGGTGGTGCAAAAGTCTCTTGACACTGCTTAAAAAAAAAATAATGCTGATTTTATTTAATTTACTACAGGCAGTACTTACAATTTGTTTCAAACTGTTTTCTTTCTTCATTAATGCATCTTTCAAGTCTTCCGAGAACACTGTTATATATTCAACGGCATAATTTGTTATCACTGTTCAAATCATGGAATGCGCCTCATATGTCTTTCAATTTGTCAATGGTTTGTGGCTCTTTAGAATAAACAGAGTCCTTGCCGACACCCCGTACGAAAAAATCCATTGCCATGATATCTGGTGAACATGGAGGCATGTAAATATCTGCCCTTCTACCAATCACTCTTTTTTCAAAAGTTTCATTTAAATAATCGTGCCCTGTAGTGGCTTAATGTGGTGGAGCACCTACATGTTGGAAGTAGATTTCCTAAAAGTTTTTAGCACACATCATGAGTTTTGGTACAATGTAATTTTGAAGCATATCCAAATGTAAATCTCCTGTGTCACTGTTGCTTCAATAAAGTATGATCGATGTATGCCAAATGATGATATTGCCCCCCAAACACTCACACCTGGTTGCTCTAACAAAAGATTTTGATTTTTAGTATACCAGTAAGTACAGTTATATCTTTTAATTTGTCCACTTAACTTAAAATTGGCCTCATCAGACTACACAATTATATTAAATAACTGAAGACCATGTTTGTGTTGGTTAATCATCAATTTACAAAACTGAAGATGTTGATCTGGGTCATCTTCAAGTAGCCCATGTACTCAACATGTAATACAAACTTTAGTGGAATATAACTTTAAATTTAAGTGTTTGTAACATTCTTTGCACAGACCTTCGTGATAACTCCATCTCAGAGGCTAATCGTCTGGTTCATTTCCTTGCAGTTTGAGACACAGCTAAACATTTTCCCCTGTTGCAACTGTTATTGGGCAGCCAGATCTTGGTGCATCCATAACAAATCCATGTTGTTCAAATTATTTATCTCATATGCATACAATTTTTGTCTGGAGGTTGGGTTTGAATTAAAATGTCTATTCCATTCATTATTAAGTGCAGTAGCACCACTTTTATAAAACGTTTTTAAAGCGAAAATACTTTCTTCTTTTGTTAACATTGTTACAACTGTTTTACACAAAATCCAATTCGGAAACTACTGCTTTAAACATGTCCAGTTGACCAAACTGATTATTGTTTTTGCGTTGTGGCAAACTTAACAACACATAATTATCAATATTTTATAATACTAACATCACGGGATAAAACTATTGTACTACTTCTTGCTGTCAATTTTATTTTATAAAATATTTTTTACTGACTTGTTTTCTCTTTGCCGTTCTTTGCACATATAATTATTTAGTTTATTGTTTTTGTACTTAAGTTTTAATATTGTGTAAACTCTAATAGACATCATGGATCTTTAGAATGACCAGATATTGAAGTATTTAGAGGAGTGTGACAACAATTCTGATTTTCACGACAGTGCCAGTGAAACTTCAGACTACGAAGAATTTGAAGTTCATGAAAATACAGATGATAATGACGCCGACCCAGACTACAGTCCTGATCAAGATACATCTCAAATCTGGCCCAGACTGAAGTTTCCAGCCCCGCAACAAGAGTTTAGTGATTCTGAAGAGGAAGTTGAAATACCCATAGAAAATACTCAACTGGAAGACGAGGAAGAAATCCCCGTAGAAAATGCACAAATTGAATACCCATCGACATCAAAAGACGAACAGGGTAAGCTTGGCGCTAAGAAACCAAGAAACAGTTCAACAGATCGTGTCAGAAATCCAGCAACAAAGATAAAAAACAAAATAAAGCTCCCAATATTGTTTATAAGATCAGAAAACAGTCCATTAATCCTTGAGTGTACTCTGGATGTTCTAAAAGGCCAAGGCAAAATGACAACACAAACTTGGTTTACTAAGCCTACTGTACCATCTAATAGGCCAACAAGAACGGCAGTCAGGAATATAGTACACATTAAAAGAGTTTCAAAAGGAGCAGCCTTGAAGGTAACTAACCTGAAAGAATTATTTTCCTTATACTTCACTGCATCTTTAAAATCTAAAATTATAGAATTCACAAATATGACCATCAGGAAAAAACAACGAAATTACCAGGAAAAAACTTCAACTACATCTGAGGAACTAACAGAAAATGAGTTTGATGCTTTTTTGGGATTGCTCATTCTCTCAGTAATACAAAAGAATAAATGAATATTCGGGACATGTTTGATCCAGAATACAGTGGAAATAGAAATAAACCTGCAATGAGTAGTGAGAGATTGAACTTCATTTTGGAATGTCTACGATTCGACAATACAGAGACTAGAGAAGAAAGAAAAAAAGAAAACCCATTCTGTGCCATTCAAGAAATATGGGATATGTTTGTTGCGGGGATGCGGAATACTACCCCCCGGAAAACTTCCCCCTCAGGTGAAACGTGACGTCACGAAATCTGCCAACTAACCAATATGGGAGCCGTGTCCGCGCTACCCCCCCCCCCCCCC
>JAGFPH010000427.1:64961-88624 GCA_018207615.1 Philaenus spumarius | reverse complement strand
CCCCCCTAGCAAAAGCGGGTCGCCGGAATACTACCCCCCGGAAAACTGCCCCCCCAAGCAGGTTCCTACAATTATACTGTTATCGGCAACATACTTTGACTAAACAATTTAGGTTAGTCCTCTAGTTTTTTTTTATTCTAATTATATCGAAACTTGAGTGTGCGTGACTGGAAAACTGCCCCCCCGATTTCTGACGTCAAAATGACATAGTAACCTGCTTGGGGGGGTAGTTTTCCGGGGGGTAGTATTCCGGCGACCCTTTGTTGCAAGCTGTAAAAATCTCTACAAACCGGGGAGTTATTTGACGATCGACGAGCAGCTAGTGGCATTAAGAGGACGCTGTCCATTTAGGATGTATATGCCGAAAAAGCCCAACAAATATGGCATAAAGATTGTGATGATCTGTGACACACAAACCCAGTATATGGTAGATGCTATTCCTTATATTGGTAAAGCAACTTATAAAGGACCTTTGCCATTGGCCCAGTACTTTGTATTGGAACTAACCAAAACCGTTCGAGGCACAAATAGAAACATTACATGTGACAATTGGTTCACCTCTATATCACTGGCTAATAAACTTTTGAAGCCAGAACATAAGTTAATACTAATTGGGACACTCCGGAAAGACAAGCCAGAACTTCTGAAAGAAATTATTGATTTCAAGAGAAGAAAAGTTGGAACAAATGTGTTTTGCTTTAATGGAGTCAAAACACTAGTCTCCTATCAAACCAAAGCCAGTAAATCTGTTGTCCTTCTTTAAACCTGCCATAAAAGCCCAGCCATTGACAAAGACAGCAAAAAACCCGAGATAATAGAAAGCTACATTGCTACAAAGGGCACAGTTGATGCCTTGGACCAGATGTGCAGCAATACAAACTGCAGCCGGAAGACAAGAAGGTGGCCTTTGTGCATTTTTTTCAACATTGTAAATATAACTTTAGTGAACAGCTACGTGTTTCATGTTCAGAACTGTGTAAAAGCAAAGACCAAGCGACTAAATAGAAAAGAGTTCCTAAAAGATATTCACAATGACATGATCAAGCCACACCTCCAGAAAAGGCTGCAAATGACCAATTTGCCTCAAGAATTACTCCGATCTATAGCTTCCATCCTGAAAGTAGAAGTACCTTGTCAAGAACAAAGACCACCACAACCACAATGGAGGAAAATCTGTGCCTTCTGCCCCTCAAGAATTCGGCGCATGACCAAGTACTTTTGCAGTCGCTGTTCAAAGCCCATGTGTGGAGAACATCAGGCTACTATTTGCTGTGAGTGCCAAGTTGACTAAGTTTGTCTCCTTTACGTTGGTAATGCTGTATTTGACAGTGTAAACTTACTTCTTTATATTTAATAAACATTTTTTACGTTATTTTGTGTTTTATTATGACTTTACCCGGAGTAGTCTCACAACGTTAGTAATAGTGTTAATATTCTAGGGTTAATGAAAAACATAAATATTATGTGAGATACCATCTGATTAACCAGATACATAAAATAATATTACATTAACTCTCTATAGATATTTAGGCACTTGTGTATTATACGGACCCCACCTATGAATACAGGTAAACATACTGTGACTAAATAGGTTAGGTTAAAATCGTTAGGTATTTTTTAAATTATTATTTTTGCATTTCTGTTGCCATCCGACCCTAGGCTAACCTATATCAACAGAAATGCAAAAATAATAATTAAAAAAATACCTAAAAGGTTCTAACCTAACCTATTTAGTCACAGTATGTTTACCTGTATTTAAAATTCAACAGTAGAATGTAAAACAACGTCATTGTCTGCAAACATATTAGGCTAGGGTCGAATAGTAATGTTACACCGTCGTCGGACATGCAGTGACACGGGCCATGACAGTAAACCCAATTATAGGTGGGGTCCGTATAATACAAGTAGGTGGGGTTCGTACAGTACACAAGTACTGATATTTATATAAAAAAGGTATGTTCTTAAGATTTTGCTACACTGTTTATTTTTTAAAAACTTTAACATCTATCTTTGGTAGTTATCACTGCTCCATACACAAAGTTTGAAAACTTCAAGAATAACTAGAGAAACATACTCAACTACAAACGATCATTATATTACGCAAATTTTGGAAAAAGTATGCCGATCCATTTAAGGAATGTGTACTCTTGAACTATTTCAACCTATAATTTCATAATTGTTGTTAGAAATAAGTAGACGAGGAGCTGAGAAGATTATTTTCTATTGCTACAGATATGAGGAGAAAATAATTCTTGAGCGTTCTTTGTACAGACTTCTTTGCTACTTCTGGAAGTAAATAGAATGATGTTTATTTTGGTTCATTATGTTTAATGTAGGAAGCGATTTATGCCCACACACTGGTTTTCACCCATGTGAACTTGATTTCTGTTGATTTAGCTAGGTAATTTTAGACCATAGACTATAACAGCTGATAGTAGGTTTTTATGTTTGTTCATTTACTAGATTTAATTTTCTTACATTGTTGTACAGTATTTGTAAAAAAAACTTTTACTTTATTTTGGTCTTTAATTTCTACACATTTAATATTAAGTAATCAATAAACACAAATATTGAAATTATCTAAAAAAAAGCACTAAAAAACATCTTTCTACAATGGAATGAAAACAGGCTTATGACAAATCATATTAACCCTACGTTGGTCGAGGTCCACCGACAGACGCCGTTGGTCAACGGGTGAGCGCTCACCTGCCGTTTTTTTACCTATTATGCGTGATAGGGTATTTATTCGTATCACTGACACACAATTTGTTGTATATAATCTTTATTTCGTATAGAAAAATATTTTACAAGTCAAGTGGTAGTATTACTTGGAAAATAATAAAAATGTAATAAAATTTGATTTTGAACTAATTTTTGTAAGTAAATCATGAAAAAGTGAAAAACTAAAATTAATGAAAGATTATGTATTAAACATTAGTAAGATAAGATGAATTAATATAAGATTACTTAAGTATTTGCATTAGATGAAGGGAAAGTATAGTTTTTATTCTAGTCCGAGTCTGATCCATTATCAACATTTTACAATGCACACAAAGTGTGACTGTGTGTTCCCCACAAATCGGCACTACACATGTTGCACATCTAACTGTTGTCAGTCTGTTTTTCTTCTTATTGTAGAAGCCGCACTTTACCCATTCTTTATTTCGAAGTGGTTGTGGTTTCGATGTTTCAACATCCATTCCAAGTTGTTTCAGTATTCTCAACCGGAGATCATTTTGCCCGCCATGGCTTGAAGCTCTCAGGGACATATGTGTTGTGAAGAGTTCATGTGCCAAGGTTTTGAGAATCCTTCTCTTGTCAACTGTTCACCAGTGTTGCCATTTAGCACAATTTGAGTATTCATTGCCCCTATGTCAAGTAGAGAGAAAAAGATACGAAGAGGCCACCGAAATGATACTCTTGCCACAGTATACTCTCCTTTCATACTAAATCGACTCCTCCCTTTGTGCTGTTGTAAAACGTCACAATTCTAGGTTTCATCAGGTCTCAAGTGCCCTCATCAATTTCATCGGAGTCATGCATACTCGAGATTAATATCACATTACGGTATTTTTTTGGAACATAAGATACTAACATGGATTGTTTACCGAACGCAAAGAGACTACTGTTGACTGGTCTATGCCTTGTACTTACCATTTCCTGAGGTAACTCCCGTTTGTTTTTTTTTTCAATGTAGCCTTAACTGTCAATTTGCTTTGAGTACCTAACTAATTCATTTACGACAGGTACGGATGCAAACCAATTATCCATGCTTACGTTACGCCCAGAACCGTGAATTGGTGCACTTAATCTCTTCACAACTGCATGAGGTCTATTGTCGAGTGAAAATGGTCCTTCCGGCTGGGTATAACTCTAAATTAGATGTATACATCATCTTAGCATCAACTAAAGCGAACATTTACATTCCATACTTTGCCGGCTTCTTTGGCAAATATTGCCTGAATTATCACCTTCCTCTAAATCCTTCCTTGACTCGAGCATTTCATCCAGTGTCACATACTCACTTACACTGTAATTCTTCAAGCAACGGTCCACAAAACCATAAAAACATTCCTTATGGGAGTCCTCACCCTCAGACTCATCCAGCAGCCACTGCACTATTTGTTGATTGTTATCCATAATAATTAATTCATAAACAAACTATATGTACTTAAAAATAAGATTAAAATCCTAAAATACAACCTAAACAAAAGCCATCTTTAGTAAAATAAATTGTAACGCGAGTGGTCGACGGGTGAGCCCGGCGCTCACCCTCGTGTAGTTATATGAACAGTTTGGTGTCAAGGACGCGACTGGAAATAAGATGGCAGCTCGACCGGCAACCCCTTTCCTCATCACATTCCAACTGACAGCTATTTGAAGTTTCAGGCCGGAAATGCTAACCATAGTTGATTTAAAGCAAAATTAAATTAAAAGTGAGCGCCACGCTCACCCGTCGACCAACGTAGGATTAAACATGTTGAACTTTTACTCTGGAGCAGCGGATTTATTTTGAGATCATCAGAAGCCAATTTTCACTTGGCCAACAGACACAATTGTTTGACAAGCATCTTTGATCAATATCCTAAATTTGAAGTTCTGCATACTTTGCAAGAAATGCTCATGTCTGAAAAAGTTGGATGCAGAGATGTGTAACAGAACAGTTATTGTTGGGAAGTAGAGCTAGAAAACTGTAAGTCAAAATTGAGTCATTGAAACAATAACCAAATCATTCATATGACATAACCTAAAATTTCAAAACTACATTTAATTTTAATTTGTTATGTGGGTCTAGGAAAACGTATTTAGCTACATTGATAAATCAATACACCAATTCAAATAACATTTTTGATTTTATTTACCGCAATGGCAACACGTTTTCTTCAAGTCGATTCTATTTTATAACAGTTAGTTTTTTTATTCCCGCACTTTATACTTTACTATACAGAATGTTGTATATTTCAGACTGTGGAGTACCAGAAGCTGCCAAATTTAGGGTAGTTGGTGGTGAAGAAGCTTTGCCCGGTAGATGGCCGTGGATGGCGGCTATATTCTTGCACGGTGCGAGAAGGACCGAGTTCTGGTGTGGCGGTTCTCTGATTGGTTCGAAATATATTCTGACTGCAGCGCATTGCACCAAGGACACTCGTCAGAGACCGTGAGTACAAATACAGGGGATAAAAAATGGTTGCTTCATTATTTGCTTAAAATAATTTTAAAATTGTAATTTGTTCTTTTGTTCCGTCCCAAATTTGTGTTAGTTAATAATTATTTAAAAATTATTAGACTAATATTAACAGATGTTTTATTATAAACTGTATTAGCCTACTGCTTGGTAGTTAAAATTTAATTATATAACACTGTAGAATAAATTAAATATGAGATATACATTTGGCCCAACTAGAATTTATTTTACCATTTTCTTCTTCACTTTCAAAACTAAGCTTTCATTTTCCATTTCTGTTTTCTTTTAGTTAATTTTTCTTTTCTGCTTGTTCCCATTTACATCTTCCACTATATTTATTTCTCATGTATTCTATTGTATAAAGAATTTTTTATTCCTTTATCTCACTTTAATACCGTTATTCTTTCTTCATCTCTCTGAAGTTTACTTAATTACTGTTACTGGCTTCTTCCAACAGCATGTGTCACCACAACATGATGCAGCTAAAAAAAAATTTATTAGCGATGACCAACACAGTTATGTTATGTAGCTTGTGCCTCATTATCATTGAATCTTGTTTAAGTTTATAAGCGTTTTATTTGTGAGAACTTGTGATCAGGATTTATGCTATCGTGTCTATTTTAACACAAGTCAAGCTAAACATTTCATTATGAACCATTTTGCATAAGTAATTAATTTGGCAGAGAAGAAATTATGAAATTTAACAACTACTTAGTTACTGAGGTAATCTAGTTCAAAATAATAATATCCCTTGATAAGAAAAGCCTTTCATTTTAGAGTAACACACATAGGTAACATGGCTCTATATGTGTTGGCTGGGGAATGTTGAACTACATACGCTTTTATAACCCTTTTATATGCTGTAAACGTCTTTTACGATTACATAGAAGTTGTTTAGCCATGTATATGCAGTCATCAGAAAAGAAAACATAACTCATTTGTTTAAGAAGCAGATGTCCATTCACAGGACAATACGGCTGAGTTTCTTTCAGTTAAGTTTTATTTGTTGCCTGTCTGTGCGCTCCTAAATGTTTAGTATGTTTTTGATTGTACGAGAAAAAGTGTTTAGCCCTGAAGGCATATTTTGGATAATATTTTTAAGGAGCTCATCATGTTCTGAGAATTTTACAAATTTATTCTGACCCAACTAGCTTGGAGTACTACTTCCTCGGTAAGTTAATGTGCTTCATTTCTTTTACTCACAGTAAAAAACTGTTATTTTTGCCCATTCTGTTGAGTATTTAAAGCAATTTGCGGACTTGTCTTGATTAAGCTTTGTACGAATTCACAGCCTTTTGATAAGTCTGACTAATAAAGTCGTCTGGATTACTTACTGTGCCTTAATTAGTTTGTACAATTATTTGTTATAAATCAAAAATTTAAATTATTCTAGCTTTGTTCATGCCTTTGGAAGCCTTTTGGTCAAGAACAAACAGTGTTTTACCACAGTAGAATTAAAATAATTTGATAGTTTTTGAACTTATGACCTGGTTTTATTTGTGATGGGATTTGGTAGTAAAGTTTGCACTATTATTATTAAAAAATATAAACTGATCTTATTTTATAAACTGATAGCCTATTTATTTAACAACTTATTTAAGAAAGTCATGAAGAGCAGAATTTATACATTTCTGTGTACTGCAAGAAAATATAATTTTAACAAAATTTACTTTTGACTGAAAATAGATTCAGCGCTCATCAGTTCACAGTTCGTTTGGGTGATATCGACCTTCGGAGAGAAGACGAACCATCATCTCCGCAAACATATCGTGTTGTCAAAGTTCGAGCACATCCTCGATTCAGCAGAGTCGGATTCTACAATGATATTGCAATTCTGGTGTTAGAACGACCAGTCAGGAGATCTCGCTATGTCATCCCAGTTTGTTTGCCTCCACCAAGGCTAAGGAATAACAATTTCATCGGAGAGAGCCCAACGGTTATAGGATGGGGAACTACATACTACGGTGAGATAGAAAAATTAGTTTTTATTTTTAACCTATAATAATAATATTAGAACTATTGTTTCCAAACCTATCAATACTATTGTTTTTATTTGAGCTATCTGACGAGCCATATGTAAGTTGAACATGCAGATATATTTATGTAGTTGTAGCAGTTATACATTTATTTAGTTAATCAGCTGTTATAGTTTTTACATAAATTGTTGTAATGAAATACTATTTGTTTTAAACTAATGTATACCCAGTTTTAAGAGATGAACAGAAAACTAGTAATTGAAAAATTAGAACTTTTCTCATAGATTAGTGGAAATGTGATGATAGTCGAAGTGATGTAATTGATTTATTTATGGAGAGATTTTCTGATCGTATACTATCATCAAGAGAAGCTAAATAAAATATGTTGAACAAGGTTCAAGAACACAGAAACAAAAGCTGTTCTTTCTTATTCAACTAAGCCTGTTTCTGGTACTACAGAAGAAAACTTTAAAGTTGTAGCTTAGTAATTTGCACATTGTAAAGTCGCCTACAAAGTTCACAAGATGTCACCCTGGAGTATGTCTTATCAAGATCAAGTCTTCGTAGAATGATGCCTTCTTATTCAGCTGACCTACACTGACGAGTAAAAGATAAAGTTTACTCAGCGAGAATCATTAAAATTGAAGACTTAAAAGAAAAAATATGAACTAAATTATAGTAGCTATCTTCACTAATTTCATGAAACTAGTGTAGGCTATACTTTATTTTTTTAAATATACTTCCACGGTCACAAACATTATTTACATCTTCTTGGTCTGTAGAGATCGACTGTGTCACTATTGCCTGTATGTTGAAATGCATCTGACATTTCGGGCACTTTACGGCTGTCCATTATCAAGGCTTTACCTGAGGCTATTATAGTCCTCGGAGTGGATAGTTAAGACTACAACAGGCGGCCTGATGACCGCCTGAGATCCTTTAAAGATGTCCATTTCAATACGTTTGTTGTGACAGTTGGTGTCCCTGGAGGATTCCACACTGCATAATGTTCTTAGTTTTGGTTTCCAAATGTTTCTTAGTTCATATCCATTGTTTTTATTAAAGTTGTTAATATGTTTCCTTATTTCTACTTCCACTAAAAATATTCTGTAGTAATACTTTGATGAGCTGATTAATTCTTTGTTTTCAAATTCTGCTAAATGTGTCTTTTTGCTTTAACGGTTGAGATTGCTGAAATGTCTATTTCTGACCTTTTTGTGCAGCTGGTGTGTTCCTCAGCCTTTGTTGAAATTAATCTCCTTGTTTCCCTGTTTTCCCCACATAATATTTGGCACACCTGACTTGACTATGGTAAACTCCTGAGGTGTGTAAAGGGAGACTACATTTTATTGGTTGTTTGATTTTTTGGTGGTTTGAAAATGGTTTTTACATTATGGTTTCTTAATAATCTCCAAATGTTTTCAGTTGTTTCAAAAATGTATATTGATAAGGCTAATTTTTTTTCTTCTCTGCATTAATGGTTTCTTCCCTCTGCCTAGGTTGTGCTTGTGTTTGTAGTGTAGTGCATGTACGATGTTATACTGATTAGCCTAATCTTAAACTCTAGTGGTAAAGTTATAATCACATAGTGTGATAATCTAGTGTAATCTAATTCACTGTTGTAAATCAATGGTCTAGTTGAGTTCTTCGGAATAGTCACTGTGCACAATTTGTATTCATTGGTACAAAATACTTTTTCTCAATTAATTAAGTAATATTTTTCTCAATTTGAACACTGATGCACTGCCTACATATTTCTATAAAAATCTTCTTCTATTTCATCTGGGAATTCAAGCACTATAAGCAATTTCCAATCTTTCATTCAACCATTTTGTAATAACAGTTGCCTATCATGTTCAAGCAAATTTATTGATACTCAAAATATTAATTAATTGTAAGACAGATTAAAGTTAATATTGATAAAACTTGAACACAAATTCACAGAAATAATATGTTTAATTACTTTAACGCACATCAGCGTAAATGACAATATCTTCTGTTATAACACGAGCTAGAATAATTAAACTATAAGTAACTAAAAAGAGCTCATAAGTTCATAAAAGGGCACAATGCAACATGGCAAGTGCACTGATGGATTGTGGATGAAAACAAATGTTACTTTGCTTCCGATATATTCTGGAACATCTGCAATGTTAGCATGTAATTCCATTTTAAGATGCTTTAGGACACATTTCATGTTATATTAAAAATTTTGCCCTTAAAAAGTAATAAAAATGTGACTAACCACATATTAAAATATGTACTATATATAAATAAGAATAATGCATATGCATGTTCAGTTTGAAGTTTTATGTTTTAAAAATTGATGACAATTCTTTGATAGTCGCAGGGAGGTGGGTGAGATTGGTTAGTGGCAAGAATTATGAGTGCTAAAAAAGTGGCTGAAAATATCCCAATTTTTTAATTAACGACTTAAAATTAGTCATTGACAATAATTATTACAATATTTTGAAGTTGTATGGTGGATTACAAGTCAAGATGTTAAAATTTGCTAGAATTGTGATAAGAAACTCTTTAATGCGTGTGGTGCTGAAAATTACTAAATTAATATAATTTTTAAATAAACTGACAAAATTTTAAAATTTTACAATTATTTTTACGGAACTAATACTGTATATAGTTTTAGTTGAAAAAGTTCGAATTTTGCAGTTACTACCAAAGAATAACTTTTTTCTAACCATCCCATTATTGTCTTGTTATTTTTTTATCTATTAAAATAATGATGTTGCAAAAATTATACACTATTAATAGGAAATTTCATCAAAAATATTTGGGTAATAACATTTTTTTTCTGAAATTTATAGACAAGTTATAATAAGAACAATATCAAATTTTTTAAAACACCCGCTTTTATCCACTTTATTTGGATATAAATGGTTGAACAATAAATAATGGAAAACTTTCCAATCTGAAAGTTTAGATGTACATTTTTTTATAGCTGCAATAGTTTATGAGTTGTTTTTTGATAAAAATAAAATATTCAATTCTAAATGGGTTGTGCATTTATACAGGAATGGTAGGGGGTAGGCGTTAGTAGTTTTTGTACTGGATATGGCTAACAATCTACCTTTTAAAACTAAAATCCATCATAGTGTATTTTTACAGAAATAGCAAATTTTAAAATTTTACTGAGGTATAAGCTATAGGAATTTCCTAAACAATTGCTACAATTGGTGTTGTATGGATTTGAATTGCCATCACTAGACTTTCTGAGTCACCATAAACAATAATGCACTGCACAAATTCAATCTGACTACTTATATCCTTTAAATTTTGTATTACTGTAATAATATTTAAGTATATTGTTCCACATGCCCTCTCCAGTTCCACTGTCACTGATTCCAGTTATATTTATCAAGTAGGAAAACTCTGGTTTTGAAACCTTTGGAGCTCTTCACCTTATGAGTTATATATGTATTGTTCAATTGTCTGCAGTTTAATCATACATATTTAGTAAATTGTCCTACCCTTTGGAAAATACAACATTTCCACTATAATTGTGTGAGTCTACTAATATGTTCTAAGAAACAAAAACCAGAAAGAGATATGAAACAAATTTATGAAATCACAACCCTTCCACTTATAGTCCTTTGTGTAAACATAGTTTTATAAAGCTTTGAACTCTGCTTTTTGGGTGCAACTAAAAAGTTGAAAGATTTCAAATCTTCATTTCAAGATTCCGTTATTGAAGGTTGAAATGCCTTGATATTGATATGTTGGAAGAACTTGTTTTGTGTGCAAAACATCTAAAAAGAGATACAATTTCATCTACCCCAAAGTTATAACGAATAAGAATGTTTTAACACTAATGATTATTTTGTTTCAGATTACTTGATATCGGAAAGTAATATATATACAATGTTGGAATAAAATGTATACAATTTTTAGTAAACACCTAAAGTTTGATGTCTTGGGTCGAAATAGGTTTTAACTGTAGTTATTCAATTCTTATTTTTCTACAATATATTGATACATTTGCTACATTGAGCATTGTGAGGAAGAATTATAATTTTAGCTCTAGTTGAAAAGACTATTAGTGATAGTGTGGGAACTCAAAGTGTTGAGTACACTCAATCTATTCCAATACTAGAAGACAAATTAATTTTCATGATTTTGGTATCCAAGTCATTTCATAAAATTAAATTAATGCAGGTAATTACTATGGTATTTTACTATAATTATATACTATACAGAATTCTAAATTTACAAGGAATTCAGACATAGCCCAGTTAACGTATTAAATGATCAGCTGTCATTTCAATCCAATGACTTATATGATACAGCCCTCAGTTATCAAGATAGAACTGGTCAATAACCACCATACAAAGTAGGTTGTTTTGTTTAGTTTAGTTCAGTGTATCATGTACAATAAGATGGTGCACACCAACCGGCTCAATCTGTGTTGCACTAAAAATTATGTGTTGTGAACTTTGTGTTATTAATGTGTTTGTATTTGTGTGTGTATATGACGACCTGAACAGTGATTAATATATTTTATACTTGATAATGAGATTACGGTCTCAAAACGGGTCGTAAGTAGGACAGTTCAAGAAGTCACAAGATGGACTAATAACCAGGTAAAATACTATAGTAATTTCCTGTATTTATTTCAGACAAATTAAACCTGAGTTAAACTATTTTAGCTCACACAAAACAAAACAATGACCAATTTTATGATATTTCCCTATTATGGTATTATGCTAAGGTAGTTTGGCATGCCTTCAGTTTTTCTAACAGCATACAAATATTTATTCCAAAGATAATTTAAAATGTCTGATTAGCCACTGAGCTTGCTACTTCTTCTTCTCTAGCTGATAAAATTATTTTAAAACATTTGTAATTGAAATGCTGAAATATAAATTCCCAGACGCTGTAGACACTGGGAAAAGTTAACGGATAACTAGGTCCTAGGACGCTGTAGACACTGGGAAAAGTTAACGGATAACTAGGGCTTAGGACGTTGAAGAAATGTACGTATTTCACAGAAATACCCGAATAGCATTGGAACACTAAACCAGGTTTTCCTTACATCAAATTGAACTTGCACTTTAAATCAATATAAAAATCAGTATACAAATATATCGATTTGTAATAGATACATCGATTGCAAAATGTGCTTTCTCATTGGTTGAAAAACTATAATTGCAAGCAGGGCCGTAGTCAGTTTTTATGGGCCCCAGGTGAAACTGCTTCGCCGGGCCCCTTTTGCAATAATATTTTTCTAAAAATCCTTTGCGGTTTACCTCATAACTTCCGGTCCGCCGGTCGTGGTCGAATTGGAGTGCGTAGGAGTGTGCATTCGAGCAATCGCATTGAGGGAGTCAGGTGTTTAACTAATTTAGTTTCATTTTAGAAGCTGTTGGGTAAATTCTCATTACACTTTTGGGGTGGTGGGACCGTTTTTATTTATACTTTTGTCTGTGCTGGTACGAAGAAGAAGAACTAAATGGGTGGGGGTGGGAAAACAGATCATAAGACAAGAAAAGTACAGATAATGATAGTGCAGGGGGCAGGGTTGGAGAGGGATTTGTGCTACGCTATGTTGTGTTGACAAGTGTTTATTATAGAAGGGCGATGAGTCACAGCCCCTGCCAGCGTCGTGGTCAGCATTCCTCAAATCTCTACTTCGCCACCACTTTATACCGAACGTTGCAAAAACTAACGTTATAACATCATCAGCTTTCTTTTCTTATGTGTAGGCTTAGTGATTTTTTCATGGCCCGCTATGCCCTCCTAAAGCCATCTGAGGGCCCGGGACCCCCAAGGGTTTACAGAAAACTTCATACCTAAGAAACTATAAGAGTGACGAATGATTGGAAGATAGTGGTAGACAAATCTTGACGAATCAAATGGGGACCTAATATTCTTCTCAAAACAAGTCTGTCTAATTATTATGTGCCTTCAAAAATGAAAATTACAATGATTACATGTGTAAATATATGTTTTAAAACAAATTTGTGAGTACATAAATGAAAGTTTAAAACATTTTGAGCAGTCTGCCAAGTAGAGGGTTAAACAAAAACTATAATAACCCAAATTTGCAGCCCTCACAGCCCCCCCTGGATCTGTCATAGACTTCTAATGATCTGTTTCTTTTAGTTCTTGTACAGCAAGCAGGTTGAATAGAACAGAACATTTATTGGTCCTCACCACATGTACAACATTGCAATAAACTTTGTCACATACAGGCTTAATTTATTAAAACTTAAAACTAACATGACAGACCCAGGCTTACTAAATATTGATATCACAATTCAAGTAATCGGACAAGTTATAAAATGGGTGCTTTTTCAGCCAACCATAAAAAGTATGATATAAATCATCATTGAAGCTTTGAAAAGTGTCAGGCAGTTTATTTAACAGTTTGATTCCTAAAGCTAAATGATAATTCTAGGTTTTATTCAATCTATGTCTTGGTTGTTCAAGAATATGACCAAATCTTGTGTTATAATCATGAATTAATCTTCTAACTGGATACATATGTAAATTATTCTTTACATACATTACTACATCAGAAATATATAAGTTGATAATAGTTAAATGCCAGTTTTAACAAACAGTGGCTTGCAGTGTTCCAATTTATCCGAGTTCGTTAATATTCTCAAAGCTTTTTTTTGAAGAATTAAAATTTTGTGTATTCCTATTCCATTTCCCCAGATAAGAAGTCCATACCTCAAGATACTTTCAAAGAAAGCAAAGTATGCCATTTTTAAATATCCAAACGTTACTTGACTCTTAAGATCGACTAATAAATAAATCACGCTTGATAATTTTTTCTTAACATAATCTATATGCGCCGCCTAGGAGAGCATACTATCAATTTTGATACCAAGCCAAGTTACAACTTTTTCATATGCAGGCTTATAACTATGTTTATATTTATTTTGTAGAGTGACTAAACATTTTTGAGTTCTTTCTTCATTTAAAAACAGTCCATTTATTTCAAACCAGTCATTTGCTTCGTTAAAAACACTAGCTGCTACATTATCCAATTGAAAAATGTCTTTGTGACTAACAAGTAAAGAAGTGTCATCCGCATAAATTTTGTTGAGGAACATGAATAATTTTTAAACTTAAATCATTAATAAAAATCAAAAATAATATTGGGCCCAACACCGAACCATGTGGAAGCCAAAAGTATTATTTATTGTTTTTTAATGTCTGCCATTTATATGTACACATTGTTTCGGGTCTCTCAAATATGACTGAAAAATGGCTAATTCTTTTCCCAGAAACCCATAAAATTTCATTTTTCTCAACAAATTATCAGGCCTAACAAAATCAAATGCTCTACTCAAATCACATAATATGACCAGAGCAGGACAATTTTCTTCCAGTTTTTGTAGTAGGTTTCTTACTAGACTATCTACAGCTTTTGCAGTGGATTTCCCTCTTCTATATCCAAACTGACTGTTACTAAACAAATTTAAACCCTCAAAATGAGCACATACTTGCTTCTTTAGAATGTTTTCCATTACTGGAATACTGTACATGAAATAGGACGGTAACTTTTCGGCTCTGTACGATTACCCTTTTTAAATATTGGTACTACCCTTGAAAACTTTAAACATATGGGAAATTCCCTTTCATATTATACATAAATTGATACAATATGTTAGTCTTTCTAAAATAATGTCAATAATTATGTTAATTAACACGTTCGCTACCGGTATGCATAAAAATATCCGTAAATATAGCCCGGCCGGCTCAGTTATGAGTCGGCTGTTATGTAGAAATAGCCCGGGGGCTCTAAAATGAGCCAGTGTTACAGTGCGACTAAATGGTCGATTGTGAGATACCCGTCTATTTTAGAGGCTTGAAACTTTTGTAGCGGTCTATAGGGATATGGCCGCATATACTGTATGTATGGTCTCTGGGTTTCTTGTCTTATAGGGTAAATACAGTGTTGCTATGTTGGTACTCCTGGACAACCCCAGCTGACTTGCAGCCTGTTAGTTTTCTATGACCGGAAACTAACCTAAACAGTGCGAACACATGTTTTTAGTGTTGTAGATGGTTGAAGTGAGACATGCAGTGAGTACGGTAACGTGTTTTATGTATTCATAACGAACCATAGACCGGGCGGCTCCTATATGAGCCGAACCTAAACTTAGCCTAAATCCTAAAAAAGGTCATATTTGCCACCAGAATGATATATAAGCTAAATGTAATCAAAACTAATAGATAAAACACATTTTTTTATCCGGGCTGTGGGGGTGGTCATACTTATACCATAGATCATGAATAATAGATAGATCTTGCATCCATACGAGGGCTGTGTGCCGGAAAAAAGGTTGTCGCGAAAATAGTACATGATCGTGCCGCAAGGTAGCGCTAGGGAGAAATCATTGGTAGCATTGGTGTTTCATACAGCTTCCGTCGTTTCCCCAATAGATAACGCCACTATCGTCGAGTTTCCAGTGGAACAAAATATTGCATTGGATCGGAGTTCTATTAGGTTATCCAAATACAATGCTTATACATATCTGGGCCACAGCAAAGGACTTTCTTTTAGTATTGCGGGCTACCACAATGACCGATGCGGCTCATATATGAGCCGCCCGGTAGCAAACGTGTTAAATTACTAGATAGACCATACACATCATTAGTATTTGAATTTTTCAGAGATTTTACAACTTGAAACATTTCTTTGTTACTTCAGATAATACAAATTTGTCACACTGATAACCACCTAGATATTGACAATCACTTTCAACTGAATATTTAACTTTTCCACATATTTCTTCAACCAATGACAAAAAGAAATTGTTGAACTCATCTGGTGTGATGCATTGATCTATGTTGACTTTACCAGCCTTCCCCTCAACTCGGTTGATCACTGTCCAGGCTGCCCTGCATTTGTTTGTTGAGCTAACGATGTCTTTCTCATTATTTTGCTTTTTAGCAATTTTAAGAGCTGTCCTATACTGCTGTTTTAGTCGTTTTAGCTTGTTTAAGATATCGTTATTTTGTCCCTCGTGTAATAAATCTCTTAAACAAGATATTATTTTTCATCTTCTCAAGCCTTGGAGTATACCATTTTAAGTTTTGTTTATTTAAACTATTCCGATTTGAATTACCGCTTGCAGAAATTTCTCAACGTTGCTGCTTGTAGACCCATAAAAATCCTATAAATTGTTCCAGTCTTCCTCCATCAACAGGGATATGAAATAATTGTGTAGCGAAGAAGATTAAGTTTTTAACTAACTTATGTCCAATTGTTTATCTTCAATTAGTAATGATGTGCTTACTTTAAATACCTTCACTAACTGAGCTAGTGTAGCAGAATTTGTTTATTAATTCTCGTACTTTAATTAAGTCAGTTTGGAACAAGCAGTTTAAGGAATTTACGAACTAATTGGGCTCTAACACTATGCGTATTCTGTCCATTTTCAAAATAATAAACCAATATAAAAATATGTTTTTGAGACTCAATACTGTGTTTGAGTAAAAAACCACTGAAGAAACTACAAGCAAGTAACACTGATGACTTCATATAACTTTCAGAAGTGCTAATGGTCTAATTCAAAATATCTGGTTTGCAGTACAATCACTTTCCAACCAGTGGTATGTTTAACAAAATACTTAACTACTTTTCAAATTAAAAATTGAGCCTCTGTACATTCACACATATGTTACAACATTTAATCTTTTGTTATGAAACATGTGTTTATAGTTTTCATAAGAAAACATATCATTATTAAGTCAAATCACACTAATTTTCTAAACGATTACGGCGTAAATCTTCAAGGATTTCATCATCAGCAATCTAATAAGTTTCTAGTAAATGAAGATAAATTTTACAGTATGTTTTCAGTTGGATAGGCCAACTGTATTTTATATTTTATATTTGAAATCTAACAAACCGCTAACATTCAAGACATCCCTTAAATCCTTTGTCCCTACTCTGAAGAATATTTTCACTTAAAACAACCCATTACAACCTCACAAAATGTTTTAAGTATTTTCAAAATATCTTTTTGGAAATATTTGTTGAATAATTCTAAAATAAAATATAATAAAAGTATTAATTGAAAATTACAAAATATTTGTATTTTAATTCTGTTGCCTCTTTTGGTTTTTGAATCATCTCTAACTGTTTTACCTAGTAACTTCATCCAATCTTACTCTTCTGTCTGTTACATCACATGTTTGGGTTGAGCGGACAAGAGGTTTAAGTAAAATCTTTAACTTTGTGATATAATTGTCTTCAAACTAAAAACTATGAAAACAGTGCTCATTATTTGAATGTACAAACAAATTTTAAACATAACCAAGGTGGCTATAAGCTTTTGGTTTTATATTCTGAGAATTGTATGGATCAAAGTTCTCTTCTAAGACTACTTCTGATTTTGTTCGCAAGATATCGGAGCAGATACATGTAACGTCTAAATACATTTGACAATTTTTCCATTTTCAAAATTTTACAAGGGGTATGTAGTACTTACCCAGACCCAGCAATTTGTACTACAGATTTTATGGCCACACAAACCATAACTGAACACTTCTTCCTAGCTTAATGGTTATATAGTACTAGCTGACACGTACGGCGTTGCCCGTGGTGGTTAGTATTTTTAGTCTTTTTAACGTAATTGTAATCTTTTGAAGTGTTCAGTTAGTGAGTGGTATTTGGCTTATATATATATAGATCTTAAATAATAAAAGCACTATTGTTAATAATAAAAGATCTGAAATTATGATTTTAGTAACTTTGATCCCCCCAAACCCCTCCTAAAATTTCGAAATTTTTCATACCCTTTCTTAGAGAGCGCCTAAGGCCCTAGAGGAAGCTACATACCAAATTTCATTCCAATCCGCTCGGGCGTAATTTGAGGATGATCAAAAACGCATTGAAAACGCAAGTAAAAATGCAAAAACGCCTATTTCTGGCGTAATTTTGGGAGAATCTCAAACATTTTTTAACAGACTACTTTTAGGCCTTAAACGAACCTACATACCAAATTTCAACATTTTCTGCCAATTAGTTCTCGAAAAAGCTGAGAAAACGCAAAAAATCGCTAGAAAAACGCGAATATTGGGCGTATCTTTGGGATGTTTTCAAAATGCGTTCTTAGTGCGCGTCTAAAGGTCCAACTGAACATGCATGCCAAATTTGAACTCATTTGGTTCTGTAGATTTTTAGTTCTGCTGATGAATGAATGAATGCCATTTCGCTTTTATATAGATAGATAAAACATGAGGTGTATCTAACAATCACAAATACTTTAATAACTATATCAATACTCTTCGTAATTTTGTGTTTTCGTTCAATAAAAGTTCTTAATTTAGAGAAATTTTGACCATCTACGACTATATTACTTTCTTTTTTTATGTTTCAAAAATAAAATGCTCATATATACTAGCAATATTTTCCATTGTTTAGGAGGAAAAGAAAGTACAGTTCAGAGGCAAGTTGCACTTCCCGTTTGGAAAAATGAAGAATGTGACAGGACATACTTCCAGCCGATCACAGAAAATTTTATCTGTGCAGGACTGAAAGAAGGGGGCAAGGATGCTTGTCAGGTATTTATTTATTTATTTATTTCTCTTGCCTTTGACAAAAATACATTTTGTATAGCAAGCGTCATTATTACAGGACTATTAAAACATTACATAGACAATAAACACAACATCAGCACCAGCCATCAACCAAAAACTACAAAACACATCAATAAACAAAATAACCAATGATATTCACATTCAAATGTGATAGCAACAACATCTAAAATACAACAAAACATACATTTTTCTTCTTTGTGCTTCTTAAAACTAATTTGATTATATATTAAATTTCAACACTATCAATACTTTTTACATTTAATATAATTTTGTGCTTCCAAAAATTACTTTCCCAATATAGTGCCCTGAAACATACAAAAAAGAAAAGCACCTCCATCATTCGGTAGATGGCAGCCCCATGAACTCTTCTATAGAATAAAAGATGCCCTGCTTCAAGTACTTCCACAATTCCCTCTTAAATGCATTTTCATCTGTCATTGCCTTAAGCCTATGTGGAAGACAGTTGTGTAGGATTGCAACAGAAACTGCTGGTGACTTTGAAGTTTGAGGAAGCCTGTGTTTAGGAATGGTTAAATTGCATGTTTCTCTTGTATTATATCTATGTACCTTATTATAGTGTACATCTGCGTGGAACTGCGAAAACATGATAACACTCAGAATATAAATCGATGGGATAGTTAAAACATCAAGCTTTTTGAAAAGAAGGCGGCAAGAATCTGTATGCTTCTTACCAAAGATAGCCCGAAGTTTGGACTTTTGAATCTTAAAAACCTTTAACATTGATCTCGTTGAAGCATTTCCCCACGCAGCAACACCATATTGAATATGACAGTGAAAAATACCATAATATGCCATCCGAAGAACCAGCAAAGAGCAATACCTTGACAACCTCTTCAGAACATAAATCGAGGAGTTTAATTTTGCGGACAATACACTTATAATCATATTTATTATATGATTACTCCAATTCAATTTTGAATCAATTGTCAAACCGAGAAATTTTATATTTTCTACTTCAATTAATTGATAATTATCTTCAATTGGGGTACCCCATGTAAGTATGTCGGACTTATGTACTTTCCCTTCAGCATCTGTAAGCTCTTTGTAATGAGCTCTATTTTACAGATATGCTGTAACCCATTTCAGTGCCTTTCCATGAATACCATATCTTTTTAATATATATAAAAGCACATCATGGTCAATACAATCAAACGCTTTGCTCTATGTTGGTGATGTTTGGTATTTAGTAAGTCTAGAAAATATGTAGTAAAATTATGTAAAAAACATTTCTTTCAGGTAGAAGAACAATAACCTAAAAGAAAAATAAGAACAGATTTAAAAAAGATTGTAAGGTTTGTTGTGGGTTTTGGTATTTAACCCTCAAATGACCATTTAAGACAAGGTACTACACAAATTACAAAACACTACATTTTTCCGTGACTTTTATCATCATACTAGTATGACTACCATGTTATATTAAATAAATAGTTTGTTTTTAAATATAAATTATACAATATTAAATTTGTTACAAACTGTAAAAGTATTTATTAAGTAGTTTCTATGAATATAAAATACATTTTGTTAATTACCGGTACTATATTTTTACATGATAACATAGATCATGAATATTAAATAGATCATGCATCCATACGGCAGCAGTGTGGCGAAAATTAGGTTGTCGGGAAAATAGTGCATGATCGCGCCGCGAGGTAGAGCTAGGGAGAAATCATTGGTAGCATTGGTGTTTCAAACAGATTCCGTCGTTTCCCCAATAGATAGCACCATTATTGTCGAATTTCCAGTGGAACAAAATTTTGCATTGGATCGGAGTTCTATTAGGTTATCCAAATACAATGATGATAACAACTACAATTATAAATTATATATATATCTAAGAAGCACTATAATTATTATGCAATTTTTATTTTGTTGAATATATATAATAGTATATAATATATTTTTTGAGGTCCCTGAGTGTTTTACATAAACCAAACCAATATTAATAATTAATTGACGTATAGGCTATCAAGAAATTAAAAAAAAAAAACACTTTAAAAAAAAGATCTCTATATCTAGACGAACCTAATGCTCATCTGATTTAAAATAAAGAGTAACTTTATTATTTATACTAATAAATTATATTTTAACTGATTTATAAAAACATCTTGACTCTACAGGGAGATTCCGGTGGACCGTTAATACTGAAAAAAGAAGGCAGATGGATGCAGATCGGTATCGTGTCCTTTGGAAACAAATGTGGTGAACCTGGATATCCAGGTGTTTATACAAGAGTTACGGAGTATTTAAGTTGGATTCAAGAAAATTCAACATGAGAAGAGGAACAAGTATTGAGTTTTCAAGTATATTACCAAAGTGAGGCTGCCGTAGTAACTTTAAATGCTGCTCACAACAGCCAGAATGTACAATCATTTATTTTATATACAGTGTATATTTAGCCAAGTGTAACATTTGTAGGAGACTAATTATTTTTTAGTTGTGAGTTCATGTTTGTTACCAGTTTGCAACAAACCTTTCAATCTGTCTTACTCTCTTCCATGGCATTGTAAGAACTTTTACAATGTAAGATTATAATAATAGAAACTAAAACTAGAAATCAATTATTGTCTTATATTAGGAATGATATATGCTACCTTCAATAGTAGGCCTACAACTAATGTATCAATAACAAATAATTATTATGTATTTAAAATAGTTGTCATGAATTGTGTAAATACAGTGAATAAATATTAATACATACCATGTGAACATTGGAAGTTTGTGGGGAAGAGGCAAATGTTACATTATAGAAGTATTCAACAACTTATACATTAGTTGTCAAGATGTTCAGAATGTTGGAATGATTTTTAAATGGATAGGTGACTATGCTTTAGTGTAAATTATCTGTAGAAAGATGAATCTATAACAATACACAATCAGGCCCGGATTACCCATAAGGCCAACCTAGGCCATGGCCTAGAGCGCAGGCTTGTGAAGGCGCAGATCACAGGGAAAAACTAAAAATGTTGTACTTTTAGTCGAGCGTCCGGGTTGCGCTGGCAGGGTGGAGGATGACTCTTGCCAAGATCACATCACTGCCGTCACCCCTCCCTCCGCCCTCAAACCACTAGTTACTACTGTGGTATTACCACTATACCTTGTTCACCGAGAGTTTAAAGTGAAGCACCTCCCCCTACAATATTTATGGGCCGGGCAGACTGTGTCACAGGCGGACCTACTGCAGGGACGAACGTGAACGTTAAGGTGGGCTAGTGAAGGCAAAGTTTGTTTACTAAGAACTACTGTTAATCATACCCAGAGTCGCCCGTCCCACACATGACGTTTGTTTTCCTCATTGGCCCAAATCCCTAACATCAGCCATTGTAAGGTGGTGCTTCACTTTAAACTCTCGGTGAACAAGATATAATTACTCAACACTCTCGCTCTTCTTAGCAATGAAAATGAAGTAACAAAAACATTGGATTTCACTAGCACAATTCATCATTTGCCTGGTCCAAAGCCAGAAAGAAGAAATTTTAAAACTATGTACAGTAGCCTACATAATTATTTTGATTGTCATCCGTTATTTTGATTGTCATCCATTAGTAAATACTAAATACATAGGCAGTGTCGTTTATTTAGTAGTAGGCCTGTTTTATTTTTCAACATGCTTTCTTTTTAGTCAACATCTGCTTATTACAAATTACAAGTATTGGCTTTTCATACATTTTGACATTTCAATCGCTGTTATTGCGTGATTAATATACATTTTTTCTTGGAAAATAGTTAAAAATGCATTCAAAATGGCTAAAAACGAAATTGTGTTAATAGCCAAATAGCCCCCAGAGAAGCTCTAAACATGAGTTTTACAGTTAAATATGAAAAAAATCCAGACCCCCGGAAGGGGACATAATTTAGAACTTTGGCCTAGGGCGTAAATAGCTGCTAATCCAGGTCTGTACACAATACAGTATTATTGAATTAATTAAGTTTAGAAATGTTGTACAATTACTCAATTATATTTAAAAAGTGAAAAAATTCTTAAAAAGTTGACTAATATAAATGACAAATTATGGTATTTTCTAGTAAAATTGTCAACTAGTACCGTACTGATTTTTTACTTTGGAATTGGAATTCCACTTCTTGATGAATCAATTACAACAAGCAAAAAAATAAAATAAAATTATTGTTAAAGGTTACTAATGTAACAATGTTCATATTTTTGGTATAATTTTAAACAATGTAAATAATAATAATAGAAAATTAAAAGGCTTCGGTTGTAAATAATTTAAGTGAACAGTGGCAATTTTGAAATGGAAATACTTGCAAAATATTTGAAATCGCACAAAACTTGCAATCTTTCAAGTGGTGTGTCACACACTTAGATTCCGAAATTTTTATATATTTTCTCAAGAAATATGCCATACATTTTTGAAATTCAATAGAAAAACCTCCTTACAAATTGAAATCATTGTTGTTACATAGAAAATAAAACACAATAAAGTTCTTAGTATAAAAAGCGCCTACATAATGGTATAATGTACGATTTGTTAAAAGCAACACACAATTATGTTTGGTTTAAGAGCTCAGAGAGATAAGAAAAGGGGAGAGGGTTGCTTAGTAGATACAACTTTATGTAATGTACCGTAATACATTAATACATTACCATACATACAGAAATAAATGCGGGACCATAGATTACTCCCAAATAGACTTGTGACAGATGCATAGCTAATATATTTTAACTAACATTTAACCAATAACAAAATATGCTTTTAAACCAGATAATATATTTTTTTAACAGATGAAACAAAACAAACTACCATTAGTCTTATTTATATGAGTATATTGCATATCTGTATATTTTATAGTTAACTATTTAAAATAATAATTATTAACAAATGGTAGGCTAAAATGTTACCTACTAATATTGTACTCTACATTTAGAGAATATTTCTAACAAA
>JAGFPH010000427.1:24461-47825 GCA_018207615.1 Philaenus spumarius | reverse complement strand
CAATCACCAATCGCCAATACAAGACAAAGAGCTACTATATTAAAAATAAACTATTATTGCTGACTAGAAAGATATTTACATCTAATAGTTTTCATTTCTAACCGTTCATTAAAGTCTCCACAACAATCGCCTATACAATACAAAGAGCTACTAACTCCCACGAAGACTATAAATCTTGAGATATATTCTTGGATTATTTATGACCAGGCTTCGTGTTTATGCATGTTTTACTGTATGTGCAGGGTGTGTTTTAACAGAAGAAATTTTATTTTTAGTTATGTAAATCACTTGAGAATTTTATCAGTGAAGTGTGACTTTACGAATGCTCATACACACAGAATGCTTGTTTCGAAGTTTCTGATGGTAAGATATGTTCATTGAACTTTCTATGGCCAAACTATAAAATATAACGTTCTGTCTACACAACATGTAGCGTGACTCGTCACTTACTTGCAGACGATGTTTTGTTGGGATTCCCTCTGTCGCTTGAAAACTGGTTTGCATCCTCATTAGAACACGAAACAAACGATGGCGTTCGTTAAAGCAAGCAAGGGAGGCGAAAGTGTTGTTCTTAGACTATTACAGTAATTAACTAAGGTTAAGATATTGCAAGGAGATATTATAAATCTTTATATTGTCCGAAAACTATTGCTTAAAAAATAACCATAACTTAACCAAACTCTTGCTAACCTAATACACTATTAAGTAAGTTATAAATAACCTTACCAAACCTTATATAAACTAATTTAATGTTATTACTGTAAATATCCTAAGCAAACCTAACCTAACCTTACTAAAATAATATACTAACCTAATATAATAATATACTATTACTAAATAAACCTTGTCTAAAACAATCTAACTGTAAATATAATAACAAACCTAACCTAAAATAACCTAACTTTACTAACTTAATATACTAATAGTTATAAATAACCTTACCAAACCTTATCTAAACTAATTTAATGTTATTACTGTAAATATCCTAACCAAACCTAGCCTAACCTTACTAACCTAACTATTAGTAAATAAACCTTATCAAAACCAATCTAACTATAAATATAATATCAAACCTAACCTAAAATAACCTAACTTTACTAACCTAATATACTATTATTTAAAAATAACCTTACCATACCTTATCTAAACTAATTTAATGTTATTACTGTAAATATCCTAACCTTACTAACCTAATATACTATTACTAAATAAACCTTATCTAAAACAATCTAACTGTAAATGTAATAACAAACCTAACCTAAAATAACCTAACTTTATTAACCTAATATGTTATTTTGTTTATAACTAACCTTACAAAACCTTATCTAAACTAATTTAATGTTATTACTGTAAACATCCTAACCAAACCTAACCTAAACTTACTAACCTAATATACTATTAGTAAATAAACCTTATCTAAAACAATCTAACTATAAGTATAAATAATCAAACCTAACCTTAAATAACCTAACTTGACTAACCTAATATACTATTATTTATAAATAACCTTACCAAACCTAATAGTTATAAATAAACCTTATCTAAAACAATCTAACTATAAATATAATAATCAAACCTAACCTAAAATAACCTAACTTTACTAACCTAATATACGATTATTTATAAATAACCTTACCAAACCTTATCTAAACCAATTTAATCTTAATTACCTAACCAAACATAACCTATCCTAACCTAACCAACATAACACAACCAAAAACTAACCAAACATCAACCTAATAAATCTTTTTAGTATTTAAAAGTACCTTAATTAACCTAACATACCCTTAGTTATAAAAAGATTATCAAATCTTATCTACCCCAATTTAGTCTAAATTACTATAAAATAACCTAACTAAACCTTAACCAACCTAATATAGTATTCATTATTTAAAAGTACTTTTACTAATTCAATATAGTTTTAGTTATTTAAACATTATCACAACTTACACTGCTCAATTTAGTTTTAATTACTAGTAAATAAGCAAACCAAACCTAACCTAACATAGTCTGAACAAAACTGACCAAACCTTATCTTAATTGTTACAAAATAATCTAACCAAAAGAAGGCGATCCCTAACCTAATATAGTGTTAATTATATAGAATACATACATTGTCTGTTATAACCTTAATTAACCTAACTTAACCTGACTAAGTGTCTTAGTTCTTCTTCCCTTAACCCAAACTTTGTGGATTAATTATGTTCCTCATACTTTTTTATTCTTCTTTTTAGATCTCGAAATTTGCAAACTCGTCACTAGTTCTATAATATGTTTTCAGCTCTTCCTGTTTAACATATTTTAAACAAATCTCTTTATTCATTTCCTTTTGTTTTTTTTACAAATACAATTTGTGTAACAAGGGTCATTATCTATTATACTAGAGGAAACCACTGCGTGCTCCACACGCCAACCCGTTCTATACACATAATCATGTTATGTTTTCTTTATAAGAAAGTTGTAGGATTAATAATAAACCCAAAATTAAGATGGCAAATAATCTTAAATGTTCAAATCAAATTATTTCGTATATTTTATAACAGCAGTTATAATAAAGGTTAAAAGAACCAGCAAGGCTCAGGTCTACACTTTAATAAAAACCTAACCTAAAAGTTAGAAATACAAATAATTGCTTCAAAGTTTGAAATCATGGAAATATTAGAGCGAACAGCTGGTTGATCTGTTATTTTATTCAATTGGTTGCTGTGGTAATGAATGTAAATACATTCAAGAAATATGTGTTGGTTCATCAGTCTAGGCCTAACATAAGATTTTTTCCGTCTAAATTTACAAACGTTTAAATAAAAAATGTTTTTATCAAAATGAATTATAGAATACGTTATTCAGGGATAGTGAGGCTTTTTATTAGTAAAACTGATTACTCCCTACTTACATACAAAGAAACAAACTAATTTGACCGCTTTATAATATTAGTATAGAAGTAGTGGATGCACATAAAACTCACATGCATAAAATATTAAATTTCAATGAAATAATAGTAAAAGAAATAATTTGCATTAATGTATATCGCTCACACCTAAAATAAACAATTTCACATCAGTAACACACAAGAACAAATCTAATCTAACATTAACAAACCTAAGCTTGTATAGCCTACCCATATCCAAAGTAGACTCTTCTAAACAACTCTTAACTTATCCAATATAGATATAAATAATTTAAACTAACTGTAAATTCTCAGTCACCAACCTTCCTTTGCCTAATACAGTCTTAAATAATGCAACCTAACCTTATTATCTGTCTCAACCTTAAGTTTCCTAATAGTATATTAAAAAATGTAACTAACTTGAAATTGTCCGTTAAAACCTTAAAATCTAATATAGTTTTAAATAATGTAACACAATTTTAAATCACCTGCCTCAAACTTAACTTACCTAATATAGTTTTAAATAATGTATTCTAGAAAAATTGTTTCTCCCAACCTCAATTTACCTAATACAGTATTAAATAATCCCAACCTTAAACTTAACTTAATATAGTTTCTTTTAACCTAACTTTAAGAATTTAAGAAGTTAGACTTAACCGAACTTTAAGAAAGACTAACGCAGTTTAAATTATTTTAACATTATCTACCTAACCTCATTATAAATAATCATTTCTGTATCTATTTAAATATTTAGTAAAATATTATCTTTCATTGATAATCCTGAGTATTGACTTTAATTTTTACCAAAAGAGTTTAAACGATTACTAATAATTACAATTAATTAATTACTGTATTTCAAACACAGATTACGAAGTAATAACTAACAAAACAAAGCCCAACATTCACTCCCGGATATCACTTAATCTATTCGTAGCACGACCAATAAAAGCCATCAGATGCTAATTCTGAGAACCAATTTGTTCCAATATATAATAGGCAGGCTCCGCTCACGCTTTTTCAATCGCCAAGGCCATTATTGGTTGAGAATGCCATTTTGATTTTATTCAGATGATTCGTTGAAACCGTTTGCAATGGCATTGATGAGTATTGTTCAATGCTAATATATGCGCATATGTAATTTAAAAGTACTGCATGAAGTAAAACTCTTATATGTCTCACTGCAGCAGTTACGACAAAAATTTATGTAAGTTTTATTTAGAAACAAAGTTTGGAATATATTGAATTATGTACTTTATTGGTGATTGTTGGCGAATGTAATGTGTGCAGTAGCCTAATCTCAGCAATGAATATAGAATACACCAAATATGTAGTTTTATTAAGTAAATCCCATATATGAATTTAGTATTGGTTTAAAACTAAACGTTTTATGAAGTTGATTCTTTTTAATAGTTTTGGTTAACTTACAGTGACTTTTTATAAAGAATTTTTGTTTTCGGGCAGATGCAATTACTGTAAACCAGCAAAGGAAAACCTCAATCAAAATCAAACGCAAAATAATTTAAAAAGGTAAAGTCGTTTTCGGACACTGCAGGACTTGCTGAAGAACTCTATTGTGGTTTTCAGTGACCCGTTCTTGAAGGGGGGGGGGGCATCGTGGTACACACCATCTACAATGAGTCAAAACACTGCGCGTACGACAGTTCTTGTCAACAACACTTAAAAATCGCAGAAACTGTGTGGTGGCCACGCTTGTCCCTTCACACATGGTGGCTGCGACCTTATCGAAGTATCGTATTGATTCATTCGTCAAGATGGAGTCGAGTGATGAGGAACTCCTGCTTGTGCTTTTGTTACGTAAAAGAAGAAGGCGGGCAAGAAAATGAAGAATGTGGATACATCCATTTCTTGAGAAGAGGCAAGAAATTTGCATATATTTTACTTTATTTGATGAACTTTGGACGCCTGAAGACACGTTTTTAACTTCTTCAGGATGTCACTAACTTTATTTAAGGAGCTTATGGGTTATATACAATAAGATTTAACTGGGACTGATACCAAATTCAGAAGAGAAAATGGTTTTGACTTTGAGGTGAGTGAATCCATTTTGTAGGCCTACCGGCATAAGGTAAACATACATTTATTTTAAATGTATGGAAATGATGCGGGCAACTTGTATGTACAAAGAATGCAAATAATTAAATAAAAAATCTTTAGTAGAAAACAATTCTTTATAAATGGAGAGGGACCTTTTTTATATACACATACTTTTTTTAACAATTAATCAATATTTACATTTAATAGAATATTTATTTATTTATCTACCGTCTACCCGATTAACTAACCTGTTTTGCAAATACCTTAGTTATTACATTCCTGCGGTTTATTTAAGTTAGCTCTACTGTTAAAGTATAACAGGCAAATTAAAAAAAGTGTTATTATATAATGTGTTTATTGCAATAAAACAATATTAAAAGACCAACGCAAAACAATAATTATAGTTTAATTATATGAAATAATAATAAAAAATGTTTTTAGAAAATTACTTTTTCATCTTATTTAAAAAAAAGTCCTGGTAGTCTTCAGATCCAGGACTTGAGATGACTGAAGACAAATTAGATGGATACATGCTATTTTTGTTCGAGTGTTGCCCAGATGTCGATTGAGCTGTTTCAGTTATTTGTTGCACTGTAGGTTCCTGACTGTGGGAGCTTCAAAAAAGTGGACAGCAGTACCGACGCAGCAGTACCGAGGTGGGTAGATGCGACCCGCTAGTGTGAAGTGCATAAGACTCAATGCAATTTTACAGATCAAGTGGCTGACGGGTGGCTGCGACATAGTGAGAAGGCGGTCTTATATTACGGCATTACTTAGCGGCTGATTATGGAATCGTTCTTGAAACTCTACAGCAGTTCGCTTCAAACTTGGACCAACAGAACGACCTGTTCCGTATGAGAGAAAATAATGATTTACGATACAAAAATATTTCTCTGGAATTGTAAGAACCATTACAGCCAACTAACCTCAAACAAGAATGAAGTAATAATCAAAGTTTCCTGCAAATCATCAACAGTGTAATCAGCTGTTCTAAAAACTACAGCTGTTTTAATTTCATTACTGTTTATTTTGGAGCATACCGTGTTAACTAAACTTTTCATAATGATTGATAACTTTGATTTAATCCACGTTTACATTTTGATTGGACCGTGTTCATAATGTAAGAATAAGTCCCTCTATTAGTAAATATAAACTCTTACATTGGAAGTTTAGAATAATTCGACCACGCAGCTGGACCGCTGACGTGAGTTGAGGAAATTTCCAAAATTAAGTTTCCCATGACGGGCAACAATACCTTTTACGAAATGTTTAGCTACAGTTTCTGCGCTTTGGTCAGGTATGGGAAACGCTTCAACGTACCTGCTCTGGTAATCGATAAAGGTAAGTAGGTACTTATTTGCACTTTTCGTTACGGGAAGTGGACCTACGATATCTAGACTAACCATTTCAAACTCTTCTGTGGCGGTAGCGAAAGTTCCTAAAGGAGCTGGTTGCCTCCTGCCACTTTTCCTTTTATTTACACGATACGCACTCAAGGACATGCTGTTCTATATCTGTAGCCATTTTTGGCCAAAAGTAACGCGACATTATTACATCTTTGGTTCGATTTACGCCTTGGTGTCCATTGAAGGGAGTGTTGTGATGTTTCTAGGTAGGCCCTACTACTAACTTGAATTCACCTTTCTGGCCAATTTTATAGATTATTGAGACGTCATCGATCATAAAATCGTTATTGACTCCACTGGTCACTTCGCTTCGGATTTTATTACAAAAGTCGTCTCTAACCTGACTATGCAATATATGTTCTCGGGACCGTAAGGGTACAACATCTATTTTTTGCACGGGTTTCGCGTCTCGCTCACCTAAGCTCCGGCTTAGACCGTCTGCGTTAGTGTGAGTTTTCCCTGGCTTACGAATTACGTCAAAGTAAAACTCTGAGGGTCTTATACTCCAACGAATGAGCCTACTGCTTGGATCCTTCAAGCTAAGAAGCCACCTAAGGTCGGAGTGGTCTGTGACCACTGTAAACATTCGGCCATAAATATAGCAACGGAAACACTTTGTACAGAATATTAGTGAGAGTAACTCTCGCTCGGTCACGGAATAGTTGGTTTCCGTTTTATTTAACTCGTATAACTGATTGGGTGTTCTACGCCATCCACTAATTGCGAAAGGACGCCACCAACAGCTGTTTGACTAGCGTCGCAGCTCAATATAAAAGGTTTGGAAAAGTCTGGATATATTAAGACTGGCTCCGAACAAAGCGCTTGTCATAAACATCGAAAGATTCTTGGTGCTTTTCCATACATACAAAGGAAACATCTTTACAAGTGAGTTCGTTAAGCGGCTTAGCTATCTTACTACTCTTTTATGAATCTACGTTAGTACGAGTATACCCCAATAAAGGCTCGGATATCTCTCAGACATTTCGGTCTTGGAAAATCATGAATAGCTTTAATCTTTTTAGGATCAGGTCTTATTCCTTCGTCCGTAATTATGTGGCCTAAATACTCTACCTGTGCTGAAGCAAATACGCACTTCTCTGGTTGTATTTTTAAGATTAGCTTCTCGCAATCGCTCAAAGACTCTGCTGAGTCTGTCAGCGTGTTCCTCCGCGGTTTTACTAAAAATTATCAAGTCGTCTAAATAAACAAAACAGTCTTTACCTCCGATTCTGTCAGTATATCGTCCATCAGACGCTGGAATGTCGCTGGAGACCGGATAGCGCGAAAGGCATACGGTGAAATTGATAGCGAACTGAAGGAGTGGAAAACCCCGTTTTCTCTTTATCTTTCTCCTCGACTTCTATTTGATGATACGCGCTAGCTAAATCTAACGTAGTGAAAAGTTTACTGTTCCATAAACGATCCAAAGTCGCATCGATCCCGGGTAGAGGATACGCATCATTTTTTGTAACCGAATTTAAACCACGAAAATCAACACAGAACCTATATTTTGGGGTGCCATCTGCACTTTTCTTATTTACTACAACAATAGGGGCGCTCCACGGCGAGCATGAAGCCTCGATTATGCCCTTATCCAATAACTCGTTGATACAACCTTGCACTATACCTTTTTGCGATTCAGGTATACGGTAGGGTGCTTTCTATAAAGGTGTGGCGTCACCTGTCTCAATTCTATGCTTAACACGGCTTGTACAACCTAGCGGCTAACTCCGTCATAAAACAAATCTTTGAACTGATGTAAAACTCTTTGCAACACTGGCTTGTCTCTCTTGGACATATGGCACAATTTACTCTCTATTATCTTGGTTATGTCTACTGAACTGTTTACTAGCTTATCAGTTCCCGACCTACGTAATGACCTTACAACTTCTGAATACAATTCTTTACTACGACCAGCTTTATCTACGTCGCACGACACATTTTTTACTACAACAGGGTCCGCTGTTCCTAACACGATATTTTTACTCAACTTCAGTGGCTCCTCACTGACATTTACACTTTTTAACATCACATTGAACAATTTATTCTCTTTTAAATCTTTAACGCTATTTCTCGATTTACACAAACTCACTGTTTCTTTTTTAATAACAGTTCTAGCCACATATTTAGCATGTTGGCCAACTGACATTGGTTCTATCATACCTACATTGGCTTTATTCGTTGAAACTTGGCAATTCTTTACTTTGCCTACTACGACAGTTTCTGACATTGGCTCTAATACTACGGTTTCTGAGTTCCTAACTTCTAATACCACTGATTGATTGCACAATTGATTCTCGGCTTTTACTAAATCGGTTGATTGGTTGATCAGACCACCCTCCGGCTTAATATTGCGAGGTGAAGCGGCTCCCGGGCTAATACACTTCACGGTGTGAATCTGAACACTTATCTCTGTGAGACACGGTTCTGATACCAAGGTTAATACATCGTTAGGCAAATCAATAACCGCTTTGGACTTATTCAAAAAGTCTAGTCCGACTACACCGTCGTATTCTAATGATATATCGCAAACTCTAAACTCGAATGTAAACTCAACATCCATTATTATAAATGTTATCTCTTATGTCCCTTTTACATTAATTTATCACCTGTTATGCCAGTTGCACCTACGTCTATTTCGCCTATTTTTCTGTGCTTACATACACCCTCTTTTACAATGTAAATGGAAGCGCCCGTGTCCAAAAGAAATCGACGCTCGATACCTTCTATCTCTACGTCAATTCTTACCGTAGGTTAGGAAATCTGTTAGGACAAGACACCTGCATTCTTACTGCCCTCCTTTCCACTCTTACTTTCGGTCTGACAGATGGGTGTTCCCTGTAAGTAGACCATCCATCGTTTCTCGAATGATTACCGTTATTACTTCTTTTCGGTGCTCGGCAATCCCGAGCCATGTGGCCCATTTTATGGAAATTGTAGCACTCTATACTTCTTTGACCCGTCTAGGGTTTCTTATTCGAGTAGGTAACAGGTTTTCCACGACCGGACGTCGAGGTGTTCACCCAACTTCGATTCTCATTTCGGTGATTTTGGCTGCCCGAATTGC
Organism: Philaenus spumarius; assembly: GCA_018207615.1. Taxonomy (NCBI): domain Eukaryota; kingdom Metazoa; phylum Arthropoda; class Insecta; order Hemiptera; family Aphrophoridae; genus Philaenus; species Philaenus spumarius. The sequence goes on along the minus strand of JAGFPH010000427.1, from coordinate 38,410 downwards.
CTGAAGCTCACATCCTATAATTACGAGCTACGTGCTCAGGTTTTTTTTACAATAGTAGCAAGTCACGTTTGTTTGAAAAACAGGTTTTACCTGCGGACACCTACGCGATTCTATCTCTGCGTTGGCTACTGTTACTGCGAATTGCAATGCTTCTTGCATTGTCGCTGGGAGTCGGAATCTATATTTCTGACCAGCCTTGCCTTGCAACCCATTTACGAACTCTGCTAAAAGTCTACGCTCCAATTCTTCGACAATAATTCCTTGTTCCGCGGAATTATTGCGAATTGTTAGCGAGCAAAGTTTGCGACATCTATCGGCAAACGCTTCCTTTGTCTCGTCACGCTTCTGACTTACGTTTTGTAAGTTGACATAATGAAATTGGTCTGGCGCCTTGCTACGAAAACGCTCGATTAACGTCTTATCATCGCGAATGTTACGCCCTCTTCGGTTAACTGGGACTGAGTAGCCAAGTACAGTGCGGCCGGTCCCTTAAGTTTCAAGGATATTATATTCACCCGATCTTTATCAGTCCAGCGGCCCATTTCGGCTGCCTGCTCTGTTCTGCGGGAAAAACTCCAGTACCGGAATACTCTGAAAATCTCCCCTCCATTCCGAAACAAATGCTGCGGTGCTTAGATCTTTTGTACGCCCCATTTCAGTACTGTCGAGTCTCGCTTGCAACTGCGTGATTGTGTGTAACAAACTCTCATTTACTCCACCCATTTTGTATTATTTAAATTTAAAAAAAAAACAGTTTTTATTTATTTATTTTTTTTATTTTTTTTTTTTACAAACAGTCACTAATTTACAAACTCTAGCTCTATTTTATGTATCCTGACACGACGAACGTTAGCTTCATCCGTGTAGTTTGATCTCCCATTCAAATGTTTTTCGATAATTCGTTGAACCAACGATCTTAACAAGGCTGAGATCTAACAAAGTATCAGGGTCGCGAATTGGTAAATAGTAAATCGGCGCGCTCATTTGTTAACGTGAGGTATATCGTAAATTACCTCTTTCTTGGAAGATTTACCTTTTATTGGAAGTAAGTTAGGCTTTGGAACAGTTATATCCGCTGATTTGTTAACGTAGTCGTAATAAGCTGTTACGATAGCACTTCTTGTCCCGACACGCATATACAATTTAGTGTTTAATGGCACCTCAAGAGGTGATTGCGTACCTGAAACGGAACCAAATGGACGACTAATGTCCATTCAATTTTGACTCGGCTCATTACTTTCCACCCGACTATTTTTCTTAGAGCTTTTCGAAGGATTTATGTCTCAAAACTGCTTATTTACCCATGCTAGCCACTTGCAAGAAGTACCGATAACCACAATTAAGCTTAAAACTAGCACAAACAATACAAATGATTTACACACTATTGACATGATATAATATAATACTAAATAAAATTAGCACAAGAAATACATTTAAAAAAATTAAATGAACACAACAGATCAATTTCAGGTCCTAACCCAATCAAGTCTGAGTATAGCTCTTCATCAGAGATTTCAATAACTAAAACAATCTCATTACCTAGTCTTAGAAAATATTTAATGTTTTCTTCGCCAACAATGACGCTTACACACTTATCAACTCTAGCATATGAATTGACTAATGTCTAGTCATCTGCGCAACTACAGTTATTGCTCAATTTATAAAAATTTTACGAATTATCGATTCGCCTGTACTTAGTTATTCTACGGTCATTTTCAAAAACGAAACTCCCTCTGCCAAACAAGCTGGCTTTAAACCATTATCTAGGCTTGAAACGTCCATTACCACAGTAAACTTTAACAACTTAATATTAAAACAATACAAAACCTCAAAGTAAATTATCTCCACCGGTGCCACCAGTTATGTGGTACCCTAGCGGTCAGAGGCGGTTCAATAATGGTGTGATGGTGACAATCCACCTTGAGTTTAGTACAGGTTAGACCTTGAGTTTGGTAGAGGTTATTTAAATGACTTGAAGACTTGATTTATCACAATATTTATATATTGAATTAATTATGCAAATATGATATTACAAAAAGGCACACAGCCTAGGAAGAGCTCATATCTCACTCAAAAGATATTCTTAGCCACTATAGGCTTTACGTTACATATAAACAAAGTTGATGAAATTACAAAACATACTTGTACAATTATTATTATATGTATTATAAAGTTATTCTATTAATTATTGGCACACACCCTAGCATCTCAGAAAGAATTAGTACAACTCACCAAATAATACGGCGACCATCGTGTCACGCACTGGTGGACAACTGTAGGCAGAATGCCCTGAGGGACGCTCTCCAAACAGTTTTGTTAGACCAGGGGCCCCACCCGAGGACGCTGGTCACTCTAGGCTTAAGCTTCAATTTGATTGGTCCACGAACATTCGTTGTGCACGCGCACTTGGTGACATTTAGAGCAACTTCAAGAATTTGGTTAGGAAAGGAAACAGTGGGTAATGTTATCGGACTTGCACTTCCTATGTGCATGTGAAATATATTCGAGCTAAATTCTTCATGTTTGCCTTATAAGTCATAATTTAGAAAACTCGTATTTTGAGTATGAATAACGAGTTACCCGCTGAGCACTACAATGTCACTGGATAAGTCAAAATTTGGCATTGAATCTACATTGCACCGATAGACTGGTCAAGTAATACTCCAATATTGCCATCTATGTTAGTTCCCCCGGGTTCTAGGTAGTTCTTCCAAAACTTTTGGAGTGGAAGGTTAAAATTTTCTACTTTGTAAATTATTTTGTGTTGTCGAGTCAGACATTAATTACATGGATGAATAACAGGATCTAATGGATGAATACAGCAAATAGTTAGATATGGAGCAACGTTTTAAAGCAAGGTACTCATCTAGAAAGAGCGATGAGCTGCCAAGTGCAACTCTTAACCTAACACAACAAAACTTGATCAAAATAAATTTATGAAACAGAAAGTGTGTCAATGATGTAGAATCATTGAGGTTCTTCAAGAATACTTTAAGGTGAATTCAACATATTTTATAATTTAAAAAAATGTTTAGTTCTTATGGACTTTATAACTTACATAAACTACTAGTGGCAAATACAGAATAAATTGAGAAGAAGTAAAACAGCAGAAGTGGTAACAGTAGAGGACATTCAGGAGGGAAAAGTGGGATTCACTTGAGTTTGCGCGTTGAGAGACTTAAGGCTCTTCTTTACCTTGAAGAAAACTCCCGAGTGTACAGTATGATTTCAATGCAAAAGGCCTGACTGAAGCCGCAAAATCGTTGAAACATGCATTCGTAAAACCGTGTTTCGGATTCTATTTATAAATGCATAATCTGGGAAACTACTTTAAGTTATAAAGAAGACTTTATATTTTTTACGTGTTAGCATAAAATATGGAAACTATTGCTTAAAACTTCCAAAAAATGCGTTAAAAATAATCGATTTTTACTCATTTAAACTGTTGATTAAAAGGAGTAGCCGACGATTTCTTTCAATTATGAGATATAAGTCAAAAGCACAAAGCCTTTAATAACAATTTAAGATGTTTCATAACTTTTTAGGTTGAAAAACGGCGTCCGAAACACGGTAGTACGTAGTGCATATTTTTGCTGTTTTACACAAGGTATAGAAGACCCTTAAACCAAAACTACAGATCACGTGACTTTAGTTTTACTTCAGGTTTGGCTGAGACCTGACAGATAAAGTCTAACGTGTACGTCAGTCCACAGTTATTGCTAGTGTCAGGTGACATGGTAGTGTGGTACAGCCTCAAGATTGCTTAAGATCTGATAATATCGTTAACTATTTCCTCCCCTCGTATTCTCAAAAAGAAAAGGAATAGTGTACTTTCTTTTTCATTATATTTAATTGTAAAGATGATTACGTATGCATTCCTTTACACAATAGGTCCGGATCACTTTCTTGTATTTCATCTCAGCAGCATTCTATTGTCTCAATCTTCGAAGGAGCTACACCTTGTGCAGGACTCACAATCAGCTGATGGATAAGTAATTAAGACATTTTAATTAATCACATTGCGTCATTAAAAGCTGCACTTTTTGTCTAACCATAACAAACCGAATGTGTGTTGGGGAAAATATTTAATGTATACAAATCTACAACGTTTTGATCAGTGAAAATTATCTACAGGAAAGAAGCAAACAATAAATTTCTTTTAACACTTTAACTGCCAGCCCCTATGAGTGAAAATATAGCTCCAGGCCAAAGTGTTTTAGTGTGAATTTTTGGTGTGTGAAAATTAGATACACATGGCCTCTAGCGTCTTCAATATACATATTCCATACATTGTGGACCGTGTGTATCTGTTAGGATGCACACATGATTAACTTGTATTTCATATTAATTTTTTTACTGTAGATGAACTCAGTCAATAAACACCAAATTTAGTTAGTAAATACTGAATCAATGAATAAATTTACAAAAAAAAAAAAAAAAACATTATATAACTATGTATCACAAACTTAACCTAACCTAACCTATCCTTTTACACAGACCTATAAGGCATGTAAACTGTTAAAAACACACATTCAGGGCTGCCAACGTAAAGACCAAACTAATACTACTGTTCTGTGGGGCTAGATGAGTTGAAAATAGATATACTTCTCTTTGGAAACGTGATCCTATTTAATACGTTCATGTTTAAAAGTGAAGTGGACCGTGTGCCGATCGGATACATTTGGCCTCCAGAGCAAATCAGCTGTGCATCTAATGGGATACCCATGGCAGTTAAAGTGTTGAATGGAAAATAAGATAGCTTGGTTCTAATAAATAATAATTAAAGTCTCGAACATTTCAGTTGTGTAATGTTTTGTTGGTAGAATGATTTTTATTATATAATATCTGATGATGAAACAACCATACTTTCAAAACGCGTCACAATCAACGCAGGTGATGGATGAAAAGTAAACTTATATTAATAAATGTTGGTATTTTTTAGTCCTTGTCATGAAATACTACTAAAAAACAAAATAAATTGTAAAATTGGTATTTTAAGTAAATCTATTTACTCGATTTTGATGTGATATGTTCGACCTTAGTTAGTGATGTTGGCTATTCCACTCGACATTATTATTTAACCCAAAGGTTAAGAGTGACATTTGTGAGAACATAACCCGTGGAATTTAGACAGATTTATGAACATTTAAAAATCAAACTAACATAGCCATATTATTTAAAATGTCCAACAAACTTACGCGATTTAAATAAAAAACATATGTTTGTAATTCTTATCATAGTAAACAATCAAATCTTCTCGAACCACACAGAAAAAAAAAACAATGTACTTAATGGTGTTGATAGAATCAAACATGAACACAGAATCTCACAAGTAATAATTTTATTAACTTAAACGCGTTTCAACGACAAAGTCGCCATCTTCAGTGATGAACGAGCTACAATAATCAAACTATATAACTTAGTTGTGAGATTCTGTGTTCAAGTTTTATTCTATCAATATTATCTTCTCACAAGTCAAGCTCAATATGTACTTGTGGTTAAGTCAACGTAAATAACAATCTAGAATTAAATTGCTAGAAATGTTTTTGCCTGAGTGCCCAGTAGATTATTTTCTTGATAAGTTATAAGATCGTAATCTTTGCTACATTTTTTTCTAGTACGTGTTATTTCTTCGATAAGCTGCAGAAAAGATTGTATCTTGCTAAATTTATCATATCATAATAATAGGTATAAAGCCTTCACCTTTTAAAACGCATTAACCTTTTTAATTTGTAAATAGCCTATTACCTTATACAATCCTATTTAAAGTTTTCTACATCCTTTACAGACTTCCCACTACGTCACCCACTCTGGAATATAGAACTGGCTGTATATTACCTATCTTCATAATTATATTCTACTTAATTATTCCACTACGATATTATACGCACGCCATTGAGTAACGCTGACCAAGTCAACACGGATCTCAACAATGTCCGTGACTCATATGTTTCCGAGATCTGGGGCGACCGCTTTGGTGTATCTATGAATGCATGTAGTAACCTCGGTTGTGAAATTGTAACATTCGCGTATACTTTCTACTTGGTTCGATAAGAAAAGAGCTAGAGAGAGAGAGAGATTTGATTTGATTAATCGCTTTTATTATGGCAGTCGAGGCTATAAAGCTCCTACAATTATGTGCATCAACAAAATACATATATTTTTACAATCTCTTAAATTGGACAAATACAAATATAAAAATAAACACACATGACTTAATCTATGAAAAGAAAATATACATTATAAGCGAAAATTTACAGAAAAATAATTAAGACTGCATAAAACTATGAATGCACCATCTGGAACAAACAGCAAAGAATAAAAACTTAAAATTACATTTATGTTTTAATAATTAAACTAAAAGTAACTTCAAACTCAGCCCACTCAATGTCCGCAATAGTTATAAAAACATAAAATTCAATATTTAATTACACAGTTTATAGATAGTTAAATGTGAAAAAAAACAGTACTTAAAAGTGTTAAAAATAAAGTTAAAATGAGAGAAATGTAATTGATTTTCTCCCATTTATTTGGTGCAGTCAAGGTAATCGAACCCTTTTCACTACAACGAAATAATGCATAACTCTTTTCAAATCATTGCAAAATAAATATAATGTGAATTATAAAATTTTTGAAACAAAGTAAAATAAATAAAATTAATATTAAAATAAAAAGTAAGAATAAATAAAAAAGATAATATATATTATACAATTAAAAATACAATAGAGTATTACAATAAAATAAAGCAATATTAAATCAAATAAAAATAATACAAAACAGCCTTAAATAAAAAAAGTAAAATAAAGTAAAACAAGATAAAACCAAACACAAGAAATTAACAAAACTAACTGAAATAAAACAGAAACAATGTGAGGAACTGAATATAAAATGCGCGTACAACTGACAAAGACAAAAAATAATGTCTTTAATTTTACCAACCATCATATTGAATAAATATAATAAAATTTCAACATACGGGGTGGTCTGGACATAGCGTAATTTTTTTTATAGAACAATTAAATGCAACTTAAATATACAATTAAAAAATTCTAAATTAAAAAAAAAACTTTGTTAGGCTAAAATTAAACTAGCTAAAAGTCTGGCTTTTACATAACTAAAATACCACTACTTTACCTTGCAGCACTTTTTTAAATAGAATTTTTTACTGTCAGGTAAATAGTACAATGAAATCCTCATTTTCTAAAAAAAAATTATTTAGGAACAGTGATTATTATGTACAAATCGTTAGCTGAAAGAATGTCCTATATCTAATAAATGGCCACCTTATCATGGCATCTTTAAATAATTTTTTTAAGTGGATTTGTGAAGCAGATTTTTTGTAAATTGTGTATTTAAGTTGCATTTATGTTGCTCTATCACAAAAAATAAAAAAAATAAAAATAAATAAATAAATGAACGCTAGGTCCAGACCACCCCGAACGAGTTCTAATTCAAAAACGTTTGTCCCCAATTTAACAAAATGCATTCATAAATTATGAAATTAATAATTACCAATTTTGTTTTGTGTTTATAATTATACTAATTTTATAAATATCAGAATATATATTTTTTTGTTTCTGTTTGTTATTGTATGTCTCACTTACTTTAAATATCAATAATTATCAATCACAGTATCAGTGGTAGTTTCAAATTCTATTAAAACCTTTTAAATTTAATAAATTCTACGAACAAGTAATATTTAAATTGGATGGTTAATGAATGTGTGTTGTTTAACTGTATATAAATATATTTGCACTTTGATATTAAATAGAATTCTTAAAGTAAGGTTAGTATTCCTAAGGTTGTCTAAGTAGGAGTGTAAGTGTGTCTACGTCAGTAGGTAGTATGATGTCACACGCAAGGTAAGCCCTCCCACATGAAGAGCCTAGCCACATGTAAGCAAGCATTAGTGCTCCGACTTCCAGACATGGCGCTCGTCGCTGTGTTCCTCGCGTGCGTTGTATCCGTCACGGCGATCGACGTCTTCAGGACCGAACTGTTTCCAGAACAATTGGAACAACAACAGGTACAGTTCCAACAGAACGCTCTGCAGCAGCAAATCCAGGAACTGCAGAGACAGCAGCAAGTGGCTCCTCCGGGACTTCGCGATTCTTTACGCCGGCAGCAGGAGGATTTAAACGATCAGCTGAGAGACTTACAGAATTATCTGTTAGAGTTACAGCAGAGGATACAGGATAGGTTGGCAGGAGTGTCGAGATTCCCGGAACCGCCGAAGGAAAGGATCGTTAACCAGCCTCAGTTTCAAAGACCGGTCGCTCAAGTACGGCCGCAGACTCGTCCTCCGCCGCCGCCACCGCCTCCGCCAAAACCGACGAGGAATCCTCAGTTTCAAGAACCTCAATCGAACGGTGTGGATATCCCTTGTTCGACGTTGTCGGGGGAAGCCGGGTTCTGTCGTCCTCTTATCAAATGTTTATCGTTCTACGCCGAACTGCCGGAGTTAAAGAAACAACCATGTCAGTTAGGAATCGACGAACTGGGAGTGTGCTGCCCTTTCAGAATGCGACCTAGCGGTAAGTTCTTCTACTAGATATATTATATTTAAATATTTTATAGTTGGTTAAATAGTTAATTTCCTGTGCTTGGAATTCATAAAGTAATAGTATTGTTATCATAAATATTTGTTAGTTGCAGTTGGCGTGTACGCACCCATTAACAGTGTGTTTTTAACTACGTCATTAAGTATAACTTGTATACATTTGACTAAAGAGTCTTATATATATATATATATATATATATATATATATATATGCACACACTCGCTGTTTTTGAACTAAAGAAAAAGAACGGTTAGGTTTTAATTATTTATTTCATTAAGTTTCTTTACACCTCTAGACGAGAGAACACGTTTGAAAGTAAACGGGAGCATTTATTATTATTATTTGGCCTAAGATAAAACTTTTAAATAGTGGCCAATTATTTAAAAATAAGATAAGAAAACACAATCTTTTATGAAATCGTCCAATCTTTACATGCATATTTACAATTGTTACCAACATAATGAAACAAAAATTATAAAGATGTGCTTTGGTAGCTTTGAGTAAAACCAGTTTTACTCATTTACAATTGTACGATAAAATTACATTTTCAAGTTTTATACATTTTTAAACTAATTTAACTTCTAATACTTAATTTTTAGTGCATTTGATCGGTATTCAACCCGCCTTTCCAAAAAGGCATGCAACACATTTTCGGAGAATACTGTTTCGTTTAAAACTTAGGCTACAATTTAATCACATTTTGTGTGAAATTTGAAAAGAATAATGTGTGGTGTATATTTTTGTTGTACAACTTTTACTATTGTGAAAAACTATTTGTAAAGGTGAACTTATTTTGAAAGAAATATTTTTTTGTAACAGAAATAATGTAATTTTTCGTTGAATTATAAATAATTTTGTTGTTTTAAAATATTTATGTTATTATTATGACATTTGTTTATTATAGTTTCTATTTACATAAGTTTTGGCTTAAAATAATAATGAAACACTTTACGTTGTAAATCATGATAATGGTTTTGAAAAACTTTCAAGTTTTCACCTGTTTTAAAACAATTTCAACCATTTCAAAGCAAAATACAATTAATCTTAAAACGAGCCGTACTGTGTGTTAACGCCGGCTGTGTGAAGTCTCATCCACTTATTGGAGCTTGAAGGTCAGCTCAAGGTGAAGGTTTATAAAGGAAATTCCTGCCAAAGCAAAGTGAGTTGGCTCTAATTACTGTACTTATATCATTATTATAATGTTAACGTCCTGAGAAGAGGTCTGGAAGATCCAAGTCGGGTATTAGTCAAGGAGATACTGTTTGTATTTTTGCCAATTGTATTGTGTCTTGTTTTTGTCGATGAAAGAATTGTTGTTCCTTAAATTAAATTATAGGTTCTATCTTGAGATTGTATAGTCGCAAGAATAACTCTGAATCGTTTCCTCTGTTTGTCTGAACAATAGTTGGACGTTTTGTAAAGTTAATAAAAAAAAAGTTTTTTTTTTAAATTCGATACATATGTTTTAACAGTTTTCCAATTTTAAAATAAATTGAATTCAACGTTCCTCCAGTTTATACCATTTAAAAAAGTCGGTTTTCAACAGATTTTCTTGTTTTCAACTTAGTAAGATTTCCCCTTAAGAGATTTACAGTGAAGAACAAATTCAACAATATAAAATTTAAGACAGTTTAAAAATGAATACCAGGTATCCAAAAAGTCCCGCACCCCTTTACTTTGGAACAAGTAGAAATAAATAAATGAGCTTGGGGGGGGGGGGGATCTTTACATGACAAAGGGATATGAATTTTAGTGTAACCGACCATTTCACCCCTTACCCTGGGGGATTGAGAGGGCAATTAAAAAATCTTAAATACAAACCCCCATCAAGTGATACCTCATTTTAAATGCATTGATAAATGAAGAAGAATGGCACAAATTAGAGGTCGCTATCTTAACCCTATCGAAAATGGCTGCCAGTCAAAGTTGAAAACATCTTATTAACACAGATTTTTAATTAGGTGCGTTACAATACCTTTCATCTATACTAATATTATAAAGAGGTAAAGTTTGTTTGTTTGTTTGTTTGTTTGTATGTAGGGGGTAATCTCTGGCGCTACTGAACCGATTGAAAAAATAGTATTACTAATAAATAGCTACACTATCCCTGAGTAACATAGGCTATAATTCATTTCGGTAACAAACTTTTTTTATTTTAATATTTGTAAATTTAGTCGGAAAAAATCTTAGGTTAGGCCTGGAATGATAAACCAACACATGTATTTACATTTATTACCATAGCAACCAATTGAATAAAACAACAGATAATAATATAGATGTTTGCTTCAATATTTCCATTAACAGCTGATTTCAAAATTTGAAGCAATTATTTTTGTATTTCTAGGTTTTAGGTTAGGGTTTTAAAGTGTAGACCTGAGCTTTGCTGGTTCTTTTAACTATTATTAACTGCTGTTATAAAATATAAGAAATAATTTGGTTTGAACATTTAACATTATTTACCATCTTAGTTTTGAGGTTATTATTAATACTACAACTTTATTATAAATAAGACATAACGTATGTTTTTAGACGGTTCCATTGGGGGTTGGCGTGCGAAGCACGCAGGGGTCTCCCCTAGTTGGTAATAAAGCTAAAGACTTACCTTAATTATAAATCTGGATTAAATCCATTTACTTCTTGGCGAAAATAAAGCCTTGATTAAAAGGGACGCCTTTCTTTACTTAACATATCCGCTGTGATCATCCAACAAGCGGTTTTCAATCCTTGCTCTTAATTCATCTAAGTTTTGAGGTTTAATTTGAGGTTAGGATACTTAAAATTTGATACTGGCCGCCATTTTCGATAGGCTTTAGTTAGCGACCTCTAATTTGTGCCATCCTTATTCATTTATCAAGCCCTTTAAAATGAGGTATCACTTGATGAGGGTTTATATTTAAGATTTTTGAATTACCCTTTCATCCCAACATTTTGGGGTAAGGGGGTGGTCAGTTACAACAAAATTCATCTTCCTGTGTCATATAGATACACCCGGGAGCTTATTAATTTATTTCTACATGTTCCAAAGTTAAGAGGGTGGGACCTTTTGAACAGCCTGTAGTTTTATGTTGAAAACAAGAACATTTTTGAGAAGAAACATTTTTAAATGATATTGATAGCTGAATCAGTTTAGGGTTTAAAAAAAGGTAGACTAAGAATAAGAATTTGGATTGAAAGAGCATTACAGTGCCATGTTTTTAGAGTTGGCTGAATCTTCTACTTTCTTGTCGAAGCCTTTAGGACGGCGGAACTAATAATTTGTACATTAATGGTCGCCATTTTGCTTTTTGATTGCATCTAAATTCGATTTATATTTATGTGCATTTTAATTACCGTTAATAGAAACGATACTTGATCACACTTTCTTGTATTTGTCATTTTAAGTCCTCCCACCTTGGTTTTGTAAAAGTGTCGGATTTATTTATAGGTTAGAATTAGTTAGAAAATTAAGGCCTCAAATTAGTAAAGACAATTTCAAATTTTGGATTATTGAAATAAAATTTTATTTATTTAAATTAGGATTTGGTTCAGGATTTTGGAACAGACATTAAAACTGTACGAGAAAGGAGATATGGATATTTGGTATTGATACTTTGTCAACACTATTTATAAAGTAGATGGTATTTGTTTATTTTAAATCAAACAACGTTTTTCTCAGGCGGTAGCAACAGAAGAAACACAGGTGTGCTCCAAGCTCCCCCGCCTCCTCCGGTGGTAATACCACCCTTCACTCCTCAACAACTGAACCAAGCAGCGAGCAACGCTCTTCAGAGAATCCAGGAGAGGTTCAACTTTGTCGCCCAGTTGTTTAACCAGAGGGTGTTTATCAACCCCGGGACTGCGGCGGCGTGGCACTTGGAGTTCTTTCCAACAAGCAATGCCACTCTCCAGCAGGGAGACACGGCTCAGAAGTCGGTCCAAGCTAGTGTGGATTTGGTTAACGAGTAAGTTTTTCATTGCAGTGTTTAGAAGAGCGTGTGGTCCCTTCAGGATCGTTTCTTGTTAAAAGTAAACATTTTTAGTGGTGACTTTGGCCGCCTTACTGTTATTCACCGTAAACAAATATATATAATAAAACTAGCTGGCCCGATCCGGCTTTGCACGGATAGACAAATCAAAGTTAAACGTATATTAACAAAAAATATATTATATCAATAAATATAAATTACACTACGTATTTCTTATGGGGATTTTTAGTAAATTTGACCCCTCAAACCCCACTAAAATTTCGAATTTTTTGAAACCCGTTCTTAGCGTGCACCTAGGGCCCTAGAGGAAACTACATGCCAAATTTCGATCCAATCCGTTCTGTGGTTTTGGAAAAATCGTGATTTAGTAACTTTGACCCCCCAAACCCTACCTAAGATTTCAAATTGGTTGAAACCCTTATATATCACCACCTACGGCCCTAGAAGAAGCTACATACCAAATTTCATTATAATCCGTTGAGTAGTTTTAGAGAATAGGTGATTTAGTAACTTTGACCACCTAAGATTTTTAATTTTTTGGAAACCTTTCTTAATGAGCACCTATGGCCCTAGAGGAAGCTACATACCAAATTTCGTTCCTATCCGTTCAGTAGTTTTAGAGAAATCATGATTTAGTAACTTTGACCCCCTAAACCACCCTAAGATTTATAATTTTTTGAAAACCTTTCTTAATGAGCACCTATGGCCCTAGAGGAAGCTACATACCAAATTTTGTTAGAATCCGTTCAGTAGTTTAAAAAAAAATCGTGGTCAGTGAGTCAGTGGATTTAGCTTTTATATATATAGAAGAAGAGATATGTGTTGTTTTTTTCTAAATACTTGTGGTATAAACAACGTTATTGCATGGTAAAATTTTAAATAATTTTTTCGCTTTAAATTGTCATAAAATTTGCATTGATTGTTTTGGAAAACATAGTTCTTCGATTAAACAACATTTTTCTTTAACTTATTTAATACAAGCAATAGCCTAAGGCTCCGTCTTATTGTTGAATCGTTGAAGCTGTAATCAGAGCAAAATCGTTCATTAGCAATAATTCGAAAACCAAGCGGTTCATGAATTATGTTTAAATTACTTTTTTCTTTGTTTATAAGAAAGGATTTGTCTTTTTTTTACGGAAAATGTATTTTTTAATTAGCAAACAAGTTATTTCAAGCACATTTCAAATACTAATAGTAATATAACCGTGCCTGATGCGTTTAAATAACAGACATGTTATGATTCAATCACAAAGGTTAATATAATTTACTATTGTTGCCATGAGATTGTACAACGTGTTAGGCCTAAACTAATTAGTCAATTGATAACACTTCTGTGTAACAAAAAAAAAAATCAATTAAGTCGGCCTGTGCTATTTCCTATCACATGAAATTACCTTAAATAAGATTATTATTTATAATATAA
>JAGFPH010000427.1:13382-24361 GCA_018207615.1 Philaenus spumarius | reverse complement strand
TATAATATAATATAATATAATATAATATAATATAATATAATATAATATAATATAATATAATATAATATAATATAATATAATATAATATAATATAATATAATATAATATAGTATAGTATAATATAGTATAATATAGTATAGTATAATATAGTATAGTATAGTATAATATAGTATAGTATAATATAGTATAATATAGTATAGTATAGTATAGTATAGTACAGTATAGTATAGTATAGTATAGTACAGTACAGTATAGTATAGTATAATATAATATAATATAATATAAAGTTATATTACTGAAAACAGATGCAAATTAAGTGGAATACATGACATGTTGAATCAATATAGGAATACTTATACAATAATATTTAACTTAAATATACATGATGATTCAGAACTAAGTGGAATCTCTCGGAGGCTCATTTATAGATAAAAATAAGAACAAAATTTAATATAAACATAGGCCAGAAAACGCTTTGTTTTCCAGATATCCGCCATTTTGTTTTTTCTAGAGAAGTGTTTGACCGATTAAGTTCCAACTTTTGCATGAAGTTTAACCTAACAACGATATATCTTACGAAAAATAAGCGATTAAATCCAATCATGTGTTTCAAAATGGCGGCTGTTTGAAAATTTCAAACCCAAATTACTGAAAAACCGAAAATTTTAACAAAAATTTTCAAACACTTTTTTTTTTTGTAGCCCTTTTCATTCCCATCGGATGGTGTAACTGTCAAAACTATCGGATCAAGGATAACAGCAAATTTAGAGATAATGAAAGCAAATGTAAATATAATATTGCTGTGTTTACTGTGTTGGTATAGGATGAAGGGTTGAATAAACATTATTACACAATCTTGAGTATACTTCATCCGATTGTTTTGACGATTACACCATCCGATAGGGAATCAAAAGGGCTACAAAAAAGATGCCTTGACATTTTTTGTTAATATTTACGGTTTATTGAGTAATTTAGGTTTGACATTTTCAAACAGCTGCCATTTTGAAACGAATTGTTGGATATAATCGCTTAATTTTCTTGGGATATTTAATTGTTGTGTTAAATTTCGTGCTAAGTTTGAACTCAATCAGTCAAAAATTTCTCCAAATAATGAATTATTTTGTTCAAAAAACAAAATGGCGTATGTCAGAAAATCAAAGCGTTTTCGGGCCTATGTTTATATGAACTTTTCCCCTCATTTTTAGCTATAGAATGAGCTTCGGAGAGATTGGCCGCTTAGTTCTGAATCACACTGTATAATACAAGGCTATGAATTTCGAAAAATCAGACAGCTAGAGGAAAAAAACAACAACAAAAGGAACAAAGCTAGGAGGAAAATCATTGAACAGTTTTGAAAGTTGAGTAGGTTTACGTATTCATTTGGCATTGCCTTTAAGGATTGTATTTAATTTTTTTAAGTAGTTTAACATAATAAAAAAAAGTCTAAGCTCAAACGATTATACACGACGCAGTTTAAACAATTTCCAATAAAAAAATGATGAACCGCTTTTAAAATACTAACACGTTTTGCATATACGCCGTAAATAGTCGTATGTTTTTATTTTTGCTATAAAGGTAACTTTGTAAATAATATTTGTCAGATAGAATCTTCTAAATAGGAAATTTGTGCCAAAATTTTTCCATACGCATTCTAATGGCCTTGATCCGACTTAATGCCCTATTGTTTAATGCAGATTCAAGCTATCACCTGACCAGGGAAAGTTCGCTCTTCCGACATTCAGCATTCTCAACACAGTCATCGGTGATTCCTGTCCCCGTTCTGCATTTTGTCAACCTTCGAAGTACAGGACTCCCGATGGCTCGTGTAACAACCTGAACCACGAACGTTGGGGACGCGCTGGAACCGCTTTGCAAAGGATACTTCCTCCAAAGTACGGAGACGGTAAGGGAAAACTTTAGCGAATAAGTCTTATATGTTCTGAATATTGTTTGCTCTTTACGATTGTTTGACAAAGTGGGTTTTAGGAAGCCTATCGTAAAATGTGAAAAAAAACTGTCCATGTAGTAATCAAACCTACAGCAGTTAATTAATGACGTTTTTTTGCAGAACAAAAATCACCATACAGATCACGTTAATTGAAAATCTTTCAAAGAAAGAAAGTTTCTACAACTGATTGTTTGAGATATATTTCATTGGGAACTGAACAAAATTTAGATTAAAAATGCTAGTGTTTTGATGAGCATTTTGTTCGATATGGGAGCCTATGTAAACTTGATTACGTCTGTAAGACATAAAATGAATTTGATTAGTCGTTAGAAATAAGATTAGCATTTTCACTCTGTTTCTGAACCAATGACCATTTTACTTTCTCACTATACTATAGTATAGAGAAGGTATACAGTGATCGCAAAAAAAAATCGATGTTGGGATTTTTGTGGAAATATCCGTTTTGGGACCCCCTGAGTCCAAAAAAGTGGTTTTTACAAAATGTCTGTCTGTATGTCTGAATGTATGTCTGTATGTATACAAAGCTAGAGCGAAAACTATTAGATCGATTTTGAACAAGTTTGCACCAAACATGTCAATTACGCCTATAAGCCTATAGATGCACGAAAAATAGTTTTGAAAAACAACCCCCTTTTTGGCCAAAACCCCTCCAAAAAACAGTTATTATTTTTTTATAAAAAAACTGCTCTAAAGATTTTGGTCAATTTTTGCTCATTGGTAGCCCTTAATGTACCCTACCATGCAGAAACCCGTATCTTTCTAAAAATGATTGTTTAGCTAATAATAATATCTGATTTTTGGGGGGTTTTTTGGCCAAAAATTGGGTTGTTTTTCAAAAATTTTCAAAACTCTTTTTCGTGCATCTATACAGGCCTAATTGAAGTTTTTGGTGCAAATTTGTTAAAAATCGATTGAATAGTTTTCTCTCTAGCTAATAATAATAATATTTATTAGTTAATCTCCTACTTTAATATCACCTCTCCTACCCCACGTACAATTATGAAGTCACAGTGAATCTGTTTAATCATTTAAATGTGTTTGTGAAAAAGTATGTGCCAGTTCCTGGTACCGTTTATTTGAAATTATGTATGCTAAAGTGAATGAAAATGTATTGTTGTATTCCTCTTGTAGACTATACTATTTATCTGTCACTGTCGATAGTAGATCTCTCGAGACTTGGGCCGAAACATGGGCCCTTACGGACTATGTTTTTTTTTTTTAACTCTCGACGCAAACTGAGGGGTGTTATAAGTTTAAAGTATTTATCTATATGTCTGTGGCATCGTAGCTCCCAAACGGATGAACTGATTTTGATTTATTTATTTTTGTTTGAAAGGTGACTTGATCGGGAGTATTCTTAGCATGATTCAAGAAAATCTATTCAGCCGTTCGGGATTTTTTAAAATTATTAACTTATTTGTTATTGCACCGAGTTGCAACAGATGCCGGAGACATCTGATTGTTGATGCCGTAATATGCACGGACTTCTGACGGATGATAATAAAATGTAGGCCTATGATAAAATATATAATGTGTTATACTGTGTAACGAAATCATATTATCTAGGAACTTGCCACTGGGAAGGCGCTGCATTAATTGCACTGACGTCTGACAAACGATAATATAATGTATGATAAAATATATTGTGTTATAGTGTTTAAGGAAATCGTATTATCCAGGAACTGGCGACTGCAAAGGCGTCAAGTTGGTTTTAATTTGTATGGAATGGAGACCACGGATTGATCACGTGACGGCCCCACTTCTTCCCCTAGTGATTCCGTAAGTTCAACGCGTGAGCTTTACTTCCACTATAATCGGTATTTTGAGTCAAGCGTTGAAACTTTTACTGTGCAGACAATAAGGTTATTAGACTGGGCAACTTGCACCAAATGTTAGTGGATGATATTTTTGTCCAAACAATGTTCTGTCCACTGCAAATGCCACAAATGCATGTATTAATATATAATGGATTTATGCACTCTAAGTACCACGTGAATATTACGCAATGAACTCTATCACTTTTGTGCAATTCTGTCACTCAAAAATACAACTGGATCTGAAGCCAGCTTTGATGAGGCTATTAACTAACAATTATATTAAACTCTGATATTAACTTCGTATTCTAAATTAACCAACCGTGTTAAGCATCGCGCTCACTGATCATGCTCAGTACAGCCGTGCACGGCCCTGCACCAACCTGCATTAATCAGCAAACCAGCAGACCTGCGCCCACTTGTCAAGCACTAACCAGCACCAGCAGTTTATTTGCTGGTCTGCGCGCTCATCTCCCCATCATATAGATGCGTTTTTTATGAAAACACAAATGGCCCTTTGTCTACTGAGCCGAACTTTGCCGAGAGTTGACGAAGGGACCCGAACGTCTTCTATCTGCTGGACGCTGCATTAAGAGGTAGCGGCACAGCACAGCAAGTTCCGAATTCTCCTCCGACCTTCCGCTTCCAGCATGCTGGTTGCTGCTGTTGCAGGACAAGTGGGTGCTACTACATTGAAGTACATGGGAACAATCAGATTTTTGATTTTGCAGGGCACGGCATGGCAGCGCAGGACAAGTGCACGCGATGCTTTATACAACGAACTAGGCCATTCCTGGCCCTACGAAAACATTATAATTTAAAGGGAAGTCCACATTAAGGCCAGTAATTAACCACCAACGACTCCCACAATGTCGGTAGAAAAGGGATGCTTAATTACCCAACCTTAATCAATTGAGAATCAAAATAGTTTAAATATCTGACACTGGTAAAAGACGTAGTTTCTCTTGCATGTCCGTTCCACAGCCTGCCCTGTCTGAACGATCAGCTGGTCTCTGCATCGCTCGGTTGGGATTCACTGAATTTCTAGCCCCTGATAACCCAGTGACAGACAGAGATCTTGTATCTTTGACATAATGTATTATACATATGTATATTACACACTCACGTATCTAAGGTCGTCAAAGGCTTGTTGAGTAAAATTTAAAATCATTCACAATGAACCAAATAAGTAGTTTTGACTCTCAGAAAATTCATAAAGCTTACAAACTTCCCTCAAATATTACCTTAGCCGGGTTTCTCAAAGTAAGTCTTTGCAGTTGTTTTTTATGTCGTTAATAAACGCATCACAAATGCACCAAATTGGTTCAAATCAGCCAAGTAGAATCCAGAAAGTAGGTGTTAAAGCAAACACTCTGATATGGGATTTTTTAACATAAGCTACACTGTAAAACCATGTTTTGTTTGTATTTCCATAGCAATAAAATAAAAATACAGGATTTGCTTATTACAGTTGAATTTATAACTTTATCTAAAGAAATATTGTTTTGGTATATTTTACGAAAATAAATCTTAGTGACTGATTTTAAGTGTATGCTTAGATAAGAGTATTTCTGTTATATCATAAACTTAATAATTTGTTTCAGAGATTTAATATTGTTTACCATCTTAGTTTTGAGGTTATAATTAATTGTTACTGTTACATTTTTATCACAAATAAATTGTAGCTTGTGTGGCGTACGGGGTTGGCGTGCGAAGCACGCAAAGTGGTTTCTTAGTGGAAACTCTAACCTTACTTCACAATTTGTCCTTATTTTGTTTTCTGGAATTGTTCCAGGCGTCAATTCGCCAAGAGAAAACGAAGCCAACGGTAAACCATTACCAAGTGCTCGTCTTGTCTCCACACACTTTGCTCAGGAAGCTGACGCTCCGTCGAGCAACTACACCATGATGGTTATGCAGTTCGGACAGTTCCTTGACCATGACTTGACCCACACTCCGATCAGCAGAGGTATGGTACTTTATCTAACTTAGTGGTTAGTAATACCAGTTAGCGTATTCAGGTGGCGTGGTGAAGTCAGGTGATCGATAAATGCGGCTATGGCCAGAAACATCCACTTTTACTTTCTAACTATACTATAGTATAGAGAAAGTATAGTGATCGAAAAACAATCGATGTTGAGATTTTTGTAGTAATATTCGTGGGGATGCGGAATACTACCCCCCGGAAAACTACCCCCCCCAAGCAGGTTACTACAATTATACTGTTATCGGAAACATACTGTGACTAAACAGTTTAGGTTAGTCCTCTAGTTTTTTTTTAATTCTAATTATATAAAGTGATAATACAAACGCATCGAAACTTGAGTGTGCGTGACTGGAAAACTGCACCCCCCCCCCGATCTCTGACGTCAAAATGACGTAGGAACCTGCTTGGGGGGTAGTTTTCCGGGGGGTAGTATTCCGGCGACCCATATTCGTTTTGGGACCCCGCAAAAAAGTGGTTTTTACAAAATGTCTTTCTGTATGTCTGTAAGTCTGTATGTATGTCTGTATGCATACAAAGCTAGAGCGAAAACTATTCGATCGATTTCAAACAAATTTGCACCATACATGTCGAGTAGGCACGAAAAACGGGTTTAAAATCTTTGAGAAACAACCCCCTTTTTGGCAAACCCCCAAAAAATCAGTTATTATTTTTTTATAAACAAATGGCTCTAACGATTGTGATAAAATTGGATTATTTGTAATAATAATAATTGATTTTTGGGGTTTTTGTGGCCATAAAGGGGGTTGTTTTTAAAAAAATTTCAAAATCTTTTTCGTGCATCTATACAGGCCTAATTGACGTATTTGGTGCAAATTTGTTCGAAATCGATCGAATAGTTTTAATCATAATAATAATATAATATTGTTGTGTGTTACATGCATCTAATATTTTTCATGGTAACATTTTCCTACTTTTGCAATTCTAAATAACCACCTCCTATACTACTTTTGGGAAGGAATAAAGTTTCAACTCGTAGAAAGTATGTGTCAGTTATCTGGTACCGTTTATTTTATTTCATTTACTGAACATTCACACTAACTTGTAAATGTGAAATAACATAAGAATGTAAATCCATATATATGTACCGGTCAAGTACCATTCCCTCGTCCATTACAGTATCTTCAGAAAATCAATAGCCTGAGAGCTGAAATTGTGCAGGGAGGATCAGATATAAATTGACAATATAAACGAACTTCGGACGAAAAGCTCTCGCGCGGCGCTCAAGTGTATATTCACCTTTATCTATACAAATATTATAAAGAGGTAAAATTTGTTTGTTTGTATGTAGGGGGTAATCTCTGGAACTACGGAACCGATTGAAAAAAAAGTTGTACTAATAAAAAGCTACACTATCCTTGAGTAACATAGGCTAGAATTAATTTTGATTTAAAGGTTTAAACTACCCCTAAAACAATAAATATTAATTGTTATACTTTCCTTGAAGCTAGAGAGTTGAATTTTGTACATTTATTTATTACAAGATACACACAAAAAGTAAACTATATTTACATTGCTAATATTTACGCTGCTGCTGAGGGGTGAAAATGTAATAACAACCCCTAAAACAATACAAATTAATTGTTATATTTTCCTTAAAGTTAGTGATCTGGAAATTTGTACATTTCTTACAAGATACATAGAAAAAGTATGATAGATTTACATTTTGTCGTTTGCTGCTAAGGGGAGAAAATTTAGTAACAACCCGTACAAAAAGTGTTGATTGTTATACTTTTCTTAAAGCTAGAGAACTGAAAATTTTGCACTTTTTGTAGGAAATAAAATAAATAATAACACACGCAATTTAAATAGTTACGTCTAATGGGTGAACTGGAGAGTAAACAGCCCCTTTAAAATAAAAATAAATTGCTGTACTTCCCATGATTGACATCTTTGTTTCGTAAGTGGTAATTCGTAGCGGGGGTTGGCGAGCGAAGTGAGCAGGGAAGGGATCCCTCTAGTATCATATCATTGTATAATGGTTTTGATAACTAAAACAACATTATATATTCCATAAGAATAACAGATGAAAAAAATATTTGAAAATACACAAATATTTTATGGAAAAAAACCCATCATTTTGATACTTTATTTAGGCCTACATTAAATATCACTGATATTCTTTACTATTTCAATCACTTAGTGACTGAGTGAGTTCGTTACTATTTATTTAAAAGCACGGAGAAAAAGCAACCACACGTAGCAATGTGCAAAGACAGGTTATGATAGGAAGGTAGTATTTTTCCCAAAGTCAACGAGTTATACGCGACTGCTTAGCAGTATTTCCATCCGAGACCTATAGTCAAATGATCTCATAATTATTTTCTCGGATAACGGATTCCAAACAGTTTCTCCTTTTTTGTTAAATTGATATTTATTTATTTTCACAGGTCAAAGTGGAACAGGAATATCCTGTTGCCGCGATGGCGTCGTCATACCAGAAAATCTTCGACATCCAGATTGTTTCCACATCGAGTTACCAAGGTCTGACCAGATATTTTCTCCTTTCGGCGAACGCTGTATGGAGTTTGTCAGATCTTTACCGGCTCCGAGGCCTGAGTGTAACTTTGGTCCGCGAGAACAGGTTAGTGCATGATATTTCTGCTTCTAACTCTGGCCGCACGGGTTACTAATTGTTTTAATTCGACTAAAATGTTATGTTTAGCAACAATTATAATCAGTGTGCGATTTAAAAATTGAATTCAATCATGCCATATAAACATAGGACCTGAGCCTCAAAGGCATTGAATCAAATTTAAAATTTGTGTCGATCAAATACAACGTAAATGTTGATTTAATTGCTTTAGTCTTGAAAATGAAACATTTATAATTTTACTGTCTACTTAAATGCATTTACTAATTTATTTTTATTAACTTTATAAAATTAATTTGTGTTCATCATTTGTGTTTCTCTAAATTTATTCTTGAACGTGAATAAATTTGTTCGTGGGGTTAAAAATATGATATAAATTATACTGAAGATTTTTAGTGTTGTTACTATAATCAGTTTAATCAGCTTAACTGGCAAGTAGGACATTTCCTAGTGGCATTTCTATTAAGGGTCTGCTTGTAGCGGCGGCCATCTTTGAGTTTTATCCCACAAGAACAATGTTAAATTCAAAACCATAATTTATTTCATTTATTTTGTATCATTTAATTGATTTCAAGATCTCATTTTATCCACAATCATAACACGCATCCGTTTTGCGTTTCACATTTATTTTTTTTTTGAATCCCGTTCATTTGTCAAGTAATTTACATTTTTTAACTACCAAGTTTGAACTTTTTTCCTTACACAATACAAAACGTATAATTAAAAGTGAATTGCAAGCCGGATCCGCAATTTTATAAAGAATATTCAGTTTTTTTGTTCAGCACTCGATTACAAAAGATGGATTTGTAAAATGGTTTTAAATGAGGCAATGTCAAAGGACTCAGCTGCAAGAAGTTAGGGGCTATAGGGTGAAGCGCTTGAGTCGCCGGTTGCTTTTTCTTTTACTGGAGCAGACCCTTAACGGCTCATTTTATAGTTTAAATAAATCTGTATCCCTAATTTTCAAATGTGTTTTTGTTTAGGAATATAGGCTTAAGTCAGCTGGTTCTTTTGAACCTTTGTTATAACTTTTGATACATCGAAACACAATAATTTTAGGTTATGATTAATCATACATATTTACTAGAAAGAAATTATACATGAGTTTTAGAAGGATTATCATTGGCAAGTGCCTCATCTAGTTTTCATGTACAGGGTGGTTATAACGTCACTCCCCCTTTACAAAACAAACAAATATCCTTTGGGGAACGATACTAACTTAACCCAAAGTATCTTTTCAAGCAATCGAAAATTTTGCGTGTTCACTAAAAATGGGGGATTTTCGGGGTAACGCAAAATGTTTAAATTGTAAGCATGTTAATGTGATACCTCATTTTAAAGGTCTATTTAAGACTAGGAAAATGACATAAAAAAAATAAAAATCGGACCACCCAAACAAAATGGCGGCCCTAAATGTGTTGAAATAAATCGACATACAGTTGCTAATATCTCGAAAAGTTAGTTTTTAGAAAAAAATTCAAAAACAAAAAATGTTTATTTCAAAGTGCTTGACCTAAAAATTTTATTCCGAATCGATTTCGTAAATTTTATTTTATACAAAATGTTCCAAGATGGAGGAGTAAAAATAAAATTTACGAAATCGATTTAGAAGCAATTTTGTAGGTCAAAAACTTTGAAATAAACATTTTTTGTCTCTTGAAATTTTTTCTAAAAACTCTTCTTTTTTGAGATATTAGCAACTTTATGTCGATTTATTTCAACACGTTTAGGACCGCCATTTTGTTTTGGGTGGTCCGATCTTTATGCCATTTTCCTAGTCTTAAATATACCTTTTAAGTGAGGTATCACATGACCATACTTCAAATTTAAACATTTTATGTTGCCCCCAAAATCCCCCATTTTTAGGGGACTCTCAAAATTTCCAATTGCTTCAAATGATACTTTGGGTTCAGTTAGTATCGTTCTCCAAAGGATATTTGTTTGTTTTAACAAACACAAAAGTTAAAGGGGGGGGGGGGGGGCAAGTGACTTTATAACGACCCTGTGCATTGGTTCATTAGGAGTAGCAATGTTTGATTGTGTCGACACAGTTTATCATTTGCTTAATATTTTAGGTTTTTGATTCATTATGAAATACGCATACAAATATTTGCCAACTTATCGGTGAAGTAAATAGGTTACCTCGATGTGTAAATTGATGGTTTTAGAAAACACTTATCTGAACTATAGGTACTAATGTAAAAATGTTTACAGTAGAATACGGCTGATTTATGTAGTGTTTGACGTAGTCAGTGGATAATATTTTCTGAACGTTTCCTAATCCAATTAGCAGTTTCGCTTTGGTAACAGATAGTAATGAGCACTGATTTGGCATTTTTGTTTTTATCAATTTACTCAATTATCCTTTGGTACAAAGTAAAACATATTTATTAAAAAAAAATCCAGGTGTGCTTAAAACCACACAGGAGAAGTGTAAACTCCTATGGCGATATTCTGATTTACACTTCAAAAGTATAGAAAATATTGAATAAAAACACAACTTACGAAATGAGGAAGAACAATGTCCATTTTAGAGGTATTACCAAATAAACTATTTTAACACAACTTACGAAATGAGGAAGCACAATGTCCATTTCA
>JAGFPH010000426.1:570635-583105 GCA_018207615.1 Philaenus spumarius | reverse complement strand
CCTTAGCATTCGGGAGGATAATCTTGCGCCCTTTATCAGATAACACTGAGCAAACAGATCGGATTAAATGTGCCAGCGACATGCCTGGAACTCGAGCAATCAATGTTACGTCTCAATGACTTTGTTTACATTTAGCGCCCGGAATTATACTGGCACTAGGATTACCGTTTACTCCAAAACAGATCTTTACTGTTGTTTTAATTGTAAAATTAATGTGTTTTTCAGAATTTATAGATTTGTTCTTTAACCCTTAATGTTAGACTAGCACCCAATATCTAAGCGCGGTGAGTGCCTTCAAACGCAAATACACAAACACATGCTTAGATGATTCCATAGTTCACGAAATTTCCAATTGAGTGCAGAATGACATTCTTTGAGTACGTTTAGACCAAAAAATATATAAAGCAATGTCTGTGATGTCTTATCGGTCTGAGTTCTGTCGTCAAACAAATGAGTGTACTGTCGCAAGCGTTCTCAGCGCAGCTTATGCCAATAAACGCAATCTGTTTCACTCAGTTGTTCCTTGTTTGTACTGATAGCTGACTGATATTCATTCCGAAGTTCTAGTTTTGTATAAGTTCTTGTTTTTCTTAGTCTAGTACGTAATTATTTTATTTTTAGACAACAATAAGTATTGCTTTTATGTATTTAGTTTTAATCTTTTTTAATTCGTAAAAAAATATTGAAAACAAGTTTAAAATTGGTTGAGTTTTTTGTGTGTACTACTTGACCCTAAGAATCTAAATTTAAAAAGAACAGTGAGAAAATAAATATATAAATTGTTTTAACTCTAAATAAGTGGTATCCCATAATTTAGCTTAGCGCTTTTAGGGTTCAAATGCAATTATTTTACTGCATTCAGAAAGGGCGTAAATATTTATAAAAACAAAATATTTTAAATTCCCTGATTTTGTTATCAAATGGTAGATTCACTATTAGAAAAAGTGAAAAAATATTTATTTAGGTAATCAAAACAAATATGAAGGTGTCTAGCGCAAGTCCGTCCATCCACACACTAGGAATAAACACTAATAGCATGTAGGTGTATAACAAGGTGAATTAAATTGTTGACTTTGAATAATTTACATTTCATCAACACCATACAGTGTCTATAAAATATTGTTGCAAATTCAATAGGTGAAATATTCAATATTCAGGATATTCAATAGGTGAAAATAAGAAAAATAGAAAGTTTCAATAAATGCTTGGTTTTCAAATTATCCGCATTTTGATTTTCTTACTGAACACTTAATATCTTTGAAATAGAAAAGATATTGACCTCAAATTTGGTGTACATATTTTTCACGTAACCTTTTACACAAAACCAGAACATTCTTTTCTAAATTTAAAAAAATGGCGGCCGTACACTATTTTGGGCAAACGACATCACTGTCACGCACCGAACAAACATACGCTGAATGTTGTGTAATGTGTTTACATGTTTTATGACCTCAAATAGAGGGATTATCTGATGATGAGACATAAGCCCCGAAACGCGTAGTAAAAAGGAAAAATAGAAGTCGCAGACGGGGTACAGTAAGTACTTGATAACCTATTAATCATATCGTTGACTTGTATACTTATACTCGAAAATGTGTTTTAAACCATTGAGGTACGAGTTCGCACGTCATTTAAGTCGTTGTAGGCCGATTTGGAGCCATACTTCAAAATCCATTTTATCTGGCTTTAAGTAATATAGTTTTAAATAAACAAAGAAGATTTGCTAATTTAATGAAAGAAATTGGATACTGTAAGCTGTTGTAATAAAAACCACAAAAATAATGCCTCTAAAGTTTTTTAATTGGTTATCTAGCATCTTCTTTATTAGCGAATTTCCATAGGAAAAATGAGCTATTGCAGTGGCCCTTATGGTGAGACCCAAGCAAATGGATTAGCAAATGAGCACCGATCATGGTCCCCAGAACACGTTTTGGGGTGTCATTAAAATTCATATATATATATATGTGTTCGCACTCTAGCGGCCGCATTTTAAGCCCGATTTGGTCCAAATTTGGTACACGTGTTGGTTGTCTATGTCGCTCGGACGAGTTCGTTAGCCAAAAAAATCCAACAACCGGAAGTACATTTTTTTACCGGAAGTAACTGTTTTTTTGAGATTTTTACTACGAGAATACATTTTTTTTAGTTTTTTCTAAAAATATAAATGTAGGATGTTATTCTGCACATTTTATTTTTTTACACGACCTTTTAGCTCACTTGGTTTCCCCAAAATCGACAAAAACGTAAAATACCATAAAAGTACCCGGTTTGAAGCCAAGTGGTGCAAACTCGCGAGGCCACCAGAAGGAAACAAATTCTACTAATATATTGTGTACACACAGACAGCTGTTCAACGCCTTCGTCAGCAGACCTATTTTCCAAATTGTTGGTTGAAACCCTAAAACATAGGCATATAAACTTAATTTTGGAAATTTGCTCAACTCACATCAGCGGTCCAGCTTCGTGGTCAAATTATTTGAATACCGTTGAGATACATACTTTTCAATTTCCGATCTATTTCGACAGTCACTTCCCCAACACCTAAACACTTGCAACTTTTCTTAATGAATCACCTCAATCTAATCGTTTAATTGCTTCCATTTTTGATTTAAAGATTAAACAACATGCTTTCGCTTTCCACTGATAATAACACCCTCATTCACACTAGTTTAACACCGACTAAAAACAAAAGAAGAAAATACAGTAGCAGGGGGGAAGAAACAACTCATGGGAATGGACCATTGTCCTAAATACGATGCTGCGAGGACGGGAGTGTGTAGTGTACTTAAGACCCAAGACTAATTCACTACACTACCAAGGGTCGGCTCTAGCTGTCGGCCATGTTGGCTGATACTCCATAACACCAATGTTAAATTAAAATCCAAATTTTTCCTTTATTTTTGATCGGAAAATTATAAATGATATGTCATTTTAAAGCTATGGTCAATATGCATGCAAATGGCTTTTTCAAAACTAAAAAAAATATTTTGTTTAATATTTATTAACAATTGAAAACATTGATTTTTAATATTTTTGTATGTTGTCACTATTAATTATAGCGAAAAACTACCCATTCGCATGAAGAATATCGTCCCCAAGAGTTTGGTATTTTTAAAAAAACGCTATTTGAACAATTGCGGGTTTTAAGTGGATTTAGGCTGAGCAATGTCCGTGTAACCTACTGCCGCTATAGGGTGATTTTAAATATTTTTTATGTTGCAACTATTAATTATAGCGAAAAATTACCAAGCCATTCGGATGAAGAATTTTGTTCCCAAGAGTTTGGTATTTAAAAAAACGCTATTTGAATAATTGCAGGTTTTAAATGGATTTAGGATGAGTAATGTCCGCATAACCTACCGCCGCTAAGGGAGTCGCAGGTTGCTTTCTGTTTTACTAGGGCCGACCCTTAATTCACTGTAGTACCTGTTTGCTAAAGGTCACCATACTATTGCATTGAGTAAGGAGAGGAAATGTTTTCAGGATGTACAAGGCAAATGGCAGTTTTGTTTTCTTTCAGTTCAATCTAACACAAAAGTTTTTATTATAAATTCACTTATTGAGAAATCCTCTCAAGTTATCAATTCTTCATCAAAATCAATTCAGTTTACTTACATTTAACAGAATCGTTTTTAACAAGTTTTTTATTTTAATTTGCCTCGATTAATACGGAAAATCGGAAACCGAGGTTCTACTGAACACATTACAATACTACCATTTAAAAAAATAAAATTACAAGACTTTGTTTTACTTTTAATCTAATAATCATGTAAATAATTAAACATTTTGAAATATATAAGTTACAAACACATTTTTTAATTTATTAGCGAATTTCCATAGGAAAAATGAGCTATTGCAGTGGCCCTTATGGTAAGACCCAAGGTCGGGAGTAGCAAATGAGTACCGATCATGGTCCCCAGAACACGTTTTGGGGTGTCATAAAAAAATCACATATATATGTGTTCGCACTTTAGCGGCCGCATTTTAAGTCCGATTTGGTTCAAATTTGGTACACATGTTGGTTGTCTATGTCGCTCAGACGAGTTCGCTAGCCAAAAAATCCAACAACCGGAAGTAAGTTTTTTGACCGGAAGTAACTATTTTTTGAGATTTTTACTACAAGAATGAATTTTTTTTAGTGTTTTCTAAAAATATAAATGTAGGATGTTATTCTGCACATTTTATTTTTTTACACGACCCTTTAGCTCACTTGGTTTCCCCAATATCGACAAAAACGTAAAATATCATAAAAGTACCCGGTTTGAAGCCAAGTGGTGCAAACTCGCGAGGCCACCAGAAGGAAACAAATTCTACTAATATATTGCTTACACACAGACAGCTGTTCAACACCTTCGTGAGTAGACTTATTTCCCAAATTGTTGGTTGAAACCCTAAAACATAAGCATATAAACTTAATTTTGGAAATTTGCTCAACTCACGGCAGCGGTCCAGCTGCGTGGTCGAATTATTTGAATTTCCTATTGAACAAAGGGCAACAGTAAAGTAGCGACCAAGTTAATTAATTAGTCATGCAAATTAATTATAGCCTACACTTTGTTCCTACGGAGGTTGTTTTAGTCACCCTGTGTTCGATAGTTTTGACAGTTGTACCACTTGGTAGGAAACTAAATGGGGTACAGAAATGGAAGTTTAAAAAAATGATTTACGGTTTTTGAGTTATTGTCCTTTAAGGGGAGCTCTTCACACTATCTTTTACCATGCTTATGACTGTACACTTTTCTCAGAAACCAGAACAGCTATCTTCATGAATTTGTTTTTGAAACTGTGTCTTTTGCAGGTTTTACTGAACCAAAAATATTTGCTTGCCTTACTGAATAAGTTCTTGACAATAAATTCTTTTAGTAAACCTTGTTTTAAAGATTTGTTAACCCTTAAGCGCTAAGCTAAAACATGGGCTACCGCTCATTTAGAGTTAAGAAGTACCCACAAAAAATACTTCACTAATTTTAAAATTGTTTTAAACGTTTTTTTAAAAATTAAAAAATAAATCAAACTAAACTTAGCAGAATTTACAATTATTCAAAAACTAAATACATAAAAGCAATACTTATTGTTGTCTAAAAATAAAATAATTACGTTCTAAACTAAGAAAGTCAAGAACTCATACAACAAAACTAAAACTTCGGAAGGAATATCAGTCCAAACAAACAAGTAACAGCTGAGTGAAACAGATGCGTCTATAGGCGTAAGCCGCGCTGAGAACAATTGCGATAGTAGGCTAATTTGCTCTGGCGACAGAACACAGACCGATAAGGCGTAAACGATATTGCTTATATTTTTTATTTGGTCTAAACATTCTAAAAGAACATCACCCTGCACTCTATTGGAAGTTTTGTGAACTATGGAATCATCTAACCGCTTAAAGATTGTGTCGTGCAACGGCTAAAGGCGCCAGCCGCCCGTTATGGGTTAAAACGTGTTTTACATTTTCCCCCCAACGAAACTACAGTAGAGTCCCGGTAATTCGAGCCAGTAATAGCGCCTTCAATATACAAAAATACGATAGAAAAAAACTTTCCCGCCACTGCCGTATTGTCCACCCCTCTCTTACAAGGTCACTCGACACCAAACCGAGCTTGTCTAAAAATAAATCAGTCCCACTCCTGTATTGTGTGCGACATTTGTTTAATCGCTGATTTGGATGCAGCGCTACAGTACGTTAAACAAGAATCTGAAGCTAGTGCAGCCGATATCCTATCTGTAGTTAGCGTGACATGGCTGCTAATAAACGCTGCAGTATAGTTAAACAAAAACCTATTTATGATTTCTTTAAAAAGTAAATTTATATTTTTGTACGTGTATACAATTACATTTGTACCTCATTGTTCAATACAAAACAGTGTTTATTTAATAAAACTCATTTTTTGCGATTATACGAGGACTATAAATGGTAGTTTTTAATTAACCTCTGCATATTCTGTGTAATTCGAGTTTCTCACAATCCGAGGTACTCTCGGGCCCATTCAACTCGAATTAGCGGGACTCTACAGTATAGTTAGTTATGTTTTTATAGGTTCCACATGCTTACTGTAGGGTCAAAAATAACAAACAAAAAAATTCAGCTCTTTACCACAATTGGTTCCTAAGAAAAGTGTACCTAAACTTGGAAAAACTCAGGTTTCGGAAAACAGCGAAAAACGAACACATAAACTAATAATCATGATTTATTATAAGGCAATAGCACCTAAACATAAATTCTTAAAAAAAAAATTTAAATACTTACCGATATCGTAGATAATTTTCAAATATACCGTTGGAAAGAGAAAGGTTTAAACTTTACATTAGTAGCTCTACAACAAAACATTTTTTTCTAATTTTTGCAAAGCTCCCCATTAAAATGTTTAAATGGCTGCTGTTATCAAACGGATTATTTTTGTCAAAGCATTATTGATGAGCAACGTAAAAAATGTCAACTCAATCGGTTAAGCCGTTCTAAAGATTTAAATAATTCGACCACGCAGCTAGACCACTGACGTGAGTTGAGCAAATTTCCAAAATTAAGTTTATATGCCTATGTTTTAGGGTTTCAACCACCAATTTGGGAAATAGGTCTACTCACGAAGGCGTTGAACAGCTGACTGTGTGTATGCAATATATTAGTAGAATTTGTTTGCGCCTAGAGGCCTCGCGAGTTTGCACCACTTACTTTTATGGTATTTTACGTTTTGATCGATTTTGGGGGAACTAAGCGATCTATAAGGTCGCGTAAAAAAACAAAATGTGCAGAATAACATCCTACATTTATATTTTTAGAAAAAACTCTAAAAAAAATTCATTCTCGTAGTAAAAATCTCAAAAAATAGTTAGTTCCAGTCAATAAACGTACTTCCGGTTGTTGGATTTTTTTGGCTAACGAACTCATCCGAGCAACTTAGACAACCAACATGTGTACCAAATTTGAACCAAATCGGACTTAAAATGCGGCCGCTAGAGTGCGAACACATATATACATAGTAAACACAAAATGGTGGATAGCTGGTAAAAGAAGCGTTCCCAAGCCCTGAAAGTTTCAAGGGACACCCTGTATAACCAAGAAAAAGCCTAAGGGAATCACTTCCGGGTATTTATTTTGAATAGCCACTCTCCCAAATTCGTTTGATGCGACTTTTAAGATAAAAGAATAGATGAGTTTTAATCTAAGAAATCAAATTGAAAAAAAAAAAAAAACACACACAGTTACTACAACGGCTTCGACAGAATATGAAGAAGGAAACATCCACCACAAGTCCTTTAATTGTTTCATCAATTACCTGAAATGTTAAATAAATTCTCAAGTGATATGTAATGGTTAACAGCGTTGCCTTCTCCATCCACCTGAAAGAATGATAGCATGAGACCACCACCTAACCAGCCATGCCATGTGCCACACCTACTTACCTACCACTCTGAAGAACAACATTAAACAGTATTTTTTGTTTCAAGTTATTTAGTAACGGCTGATAGTATTATTTTCTTGATTATTAAGCTACCTTGAAGATATAGATTTTTTTAAATGCAAAGTATATTTTGCTTAACCGCTTTTAGATTTATCGAGGTCCGTTTCATTCATAAATTTGTTTATGCTTTTGCAGATGTCGTTAAAATCTTAAGCTTATGCGAAAATCCCTGAGCCTGGGTGTCTTCAAAAACTAAATTAAACAACAAAAAAAACTAATTAAACAAAAAAATATTGCTACCCTTAAAATATTCAGACCTAGTACGGTGTCGGTAGTAGAACTCACTATCGGAATTTGTCTCATGCACAGTTTTTAATTAAAGAATCTTAAGAGTTTTTTTGAAGTAAATTGTAATAAAAACAAATACTCGCACTGAATTTAAAGTAAAAGGTTCTTAAAAATATAGAAAGACTTATAATCTTTTATTTCCACTTAATAAAATAACACAATACACTTTAATAAATTAGAGTCCCGATATTAAATTGTTATTGGCTATTAATTGGGTGGAACTTAAATGGGATCGAAGATTTTTTCTTTAAATTTTCAATTCCAAATTCAACAGCACCAAGTTCATCGTCTTTAATGACATCAAATTCTAGTCGTTTCTGCTGAAGATCTTTTAAAGCTAAGACAGCATCATCGGGGGCTTAGAGATACAAAACCTGACTATTTTTTGTTTTTCCGTAAGAATGCTGATACATCATAGACATACTATGTTTCAAAATTACAGTTCTTTTCCTATTTTAAAAATGTTCGAAAATTTTATTAATTTCAAAATGGCTGTTGTAGCACTTATGTCCATGTCACAGAGAAATTAATAAAATAAGATATGAATCAGCTGTTTCCTATAGTGACTAAAGGAACAGAGATTTGGTCTAAAGAAAAATAATGACGCAATATATAAATAATATTAATCATTTAATTTTTTCATATAATTACATTTCGTAATGACGCAAAATAATTACAGTAGAATCATTTTTCTTGGGTAAACAAATATAAAACGTAAAAGCAGACTGTAAAAATGGGAAATGTAAAAGCAGACTTAAAAAATATATTAATATATGATCGTATGTAAAATGTGAGAATTGTATAAAAACTTTATTTCAACGAGTGGTGCGTTATAAGCGAACAATGAAGCGGTGTTTAAGACTATAAACAGTTCGATAAATAGATAAATAAAAAAAGAATATAACAACAATACATCACACAATTAATATGAATCGAGATCTTGAAATGATGACGTAATCAGTGATCATGGATGCAATGTGAAAGAGCACAGATGTCACAGGATACAGAACGTTGTGGATCGTACTGGTTCTTCCTTGGGACGAATCGGAACGTAATAAGAAGCACATTCTTCCATCAAGATGGCGATATAGCTGGTGCGAGTTGCACAAAGTCGACGAATAAAAGTGCAAGAAAATGTAGTTTTTCTTATAACAGGGTGACGAGTTTTGTCACGAAGTAAAGCAAATGTGTCTTTGAGTTGTTGTAGTTATCAGAAATCGAGTTGATCAAATGGATTAAGTATTTTTCAACATATAACTTTTTCCATGTGCTTTGGCGGGATTGTGTAAGGTAGGCTTCAGAGGTGAATTGTGTAATCGACGAAAAAATCCTAGGTAACGAACAGTGCGACGAACATAATAAATGAAACTGTAAGTAATAATGGCCATAAGACATTTCTTTAGTCTGCAAATGTAGAATTTTTTATTTTTTTTAAAGAGCTAACTTCTTTTAACTTTTATTGCGTCATCACTTAAGATATGGTTCACAAAACTTTGTATAATTGTAGATAATTTCTTGAGTTGTTTGTATATATGTACCACTATGTTTATGTTTCTTAATTGTTGTAAATATCAATTTTTTATCATGTTTGAGTAAACAATTGTTGTCTTGCCGCAATGCTTTGAATTTCTTTATATAGCCACGTGTGTCCATTTTGCCACTACTTTAATTAGCCAAGTTCCCACCCCTAAGAAAATAGAGTTAATTAACAAGTATCTTTCAGTGATTAGTAATTATAAGCAAATATATGCAAACAGAGCATAAGTGAGGTTATATGTGGATTATCGCAAATTATCATGATTATTATTTTTTTTTATTATTGAGATTATGGGAGTCAAGTGAAGGTGATTTTTAAGGTGAATTTAAGTAAGGTGAGTTTTAAGGTTATAATAATAAGATGAGTTGAAGTAAGGTGAAATATTAATATTGTTCTACGTTGAAGTTGAAAGAAAGATGTTATGGAGAGTTAAGGTGGGCGATGATTATTATTGTGGTGAGGCAATAGGCCTAGGAGGTGCATAAGCAGTTTTTAAGTAGTACATGAGCGACGATTCTTGTGTTTAAGGTAAATAGGTAAGGGAGGTATTGAGGAGATATTAATGGTTATTAGATAATCCACATATAGCATTTTTATTTTGATTTAAAACATATTTTTTTTATTTTTGAACTTTTTATCGAAACCCATTTTTTTTTATTTTAACACATTGTACTTAAAATATTTTTATTTTTGCAACGCATATCGTTGCACTGTAAAGCATTATTACAAATGTTATTTAACCCTCTAATGGTTAGTCGGCAATGAATCGGCGCAGTTAACACACCCGAAAAGGTTTGTGGTCTCGCTGTACCATCTCGTGGGGATTTGCTCACCCTCAGATGCGCACATTGTGAGTGTTCACAAGTCCACTTAGGTGAAATGTCGATTCTTAACTAATTTATTCATTTTCGGAATTCTAGCCACCAGAACTGAATTTTTAACAATAATTTATTTTCGGAATTCTAGCCACCGGAACTGAATTTTTAACGTTAATTTATTTTCGGAATTCTAGCTACCAGAACTGAATTTTCAAATCGTCAAAGTTCGCTCCCGAAAATATTTTGAATGAAAAAATTGAAATTTAATGCATACCTCATTTGTAGTTCCTTGATCAAATTCAGCACCATCGAACGAAGGAGCGAGGAGGGGTACAGATAAGATAAGCCTACATACCCTTCAACCGTAGTGAACACTTAGTAAGGGGCATGTTACTGGACGCGTCGGTCAAATTTTTTAAATAGTAATTGTTGTGTTCTGTGTGCGTGTATATGTTACAACAAAGTTCATGTGAACGGATCCACCTTCATGGACCTGAAGATGACCTGGATGCAAGGTCGTAACTAGTAATCCATCTTCAAAAATAAAAGGAACTGACAAAAAGACTGTAAGGTACGTAACCTAAATTGTCTTCACTAATGACGACATGATTCAAAAAATCTTCGTTATGCTGCAAAATTCCGCTTGCAAAGTTGGTACGTAAGCTTTAGAGCTTGTAACAACTGCAAACGATAAGGACGTAGTTGTAAGCGCCCCCCAAAACTCTCCATATAGATGTCAGTGGAATTGTTAATTCACAACTAGACTTCCGAAGTGATTTCTTGGGGCTATGCGTGAAAGATTCTCTCACTCGTTCAACACGTTCAGTCACTCTTGATCGTCCATGCTTCCCTTTGCAAAGACAGCCGATGACTTCAACCTGATGATGCCATCTACAAATGTTATTATCACTTAGAGGATTATATTTAAACCTAATACGGAACACACGTTGCTCTGTAACTACAGATTCAAACTGTAAAACACGAAAATATTTCTGTTCACTAGTCGCCATCTTTGCTAAAATGTACGGTTTTTGAGTAATTTAGGTTTGAAATTTTCAAACAGCGCTATTTTATAACTCATGATTGGATTTAATCACTTATTTATATATCATTGTTAGGTTAAACTTCATGCCAAGTTTAAACTCAATCAATCAAACCGTTCTCTAGATAAGAATTATTTTGTAAAAAAAAAAAAAAAAAAAGGCAGATATCTAGAAAACAAAGCGTTTTCGGCTCTGTGTTTTTATGAACTTTTTCTCTTATTTTGACCCATAGAACCATTCCCCGAAGTTTGGCACTTTACTTATGAGACACTCTGTATAAAGTATAATTTAATTGAAAAATATATTTAATAAAATTTTTTAACATAACACTGCAAATACTGCGAAATATGGACCACAAGAAGCAATATAGTGCACCATTGGAGAGTTAAAAGAGTAAATGTTAAACAGATAAGCATTATTTAGCAATTAGGACATCACAGATAAGGTTAAACGACATGCAATGCAATTAGATAGCGAAATAAGAAATTAAGTTTTAGTGCAAACGCTTCCCTTTAATCTAATTTTCTTCATAATGATAATCATTAGAATTTTTTTCAAATTCTAGTGGACCTAAAAAACTAAAAGGCATATTTTGAGGGTTGTGGGTGGTTTAAAGAAATTAAAAATACAATCACAGGTCAAGAGTTACATCATTGTAAAATATTTACTTTGTTATTAGAGATTATTCCGACATTAGCCATGTGTTAAAAGCAACACACAACGTTTTGAGGATGTGAATCAACTTCTGTTATCCTGTGATGTTGTGAACTGATAACACAAAAATAACAAAAAGGTCCGAATAAAAGGGTTCATGCTACTTTACTTTTGAAAAAATCAACCACTTTCAGGATTTTTCAAGCACATTAAAAAACAAAAACAAAGAATAAAATACATCCAATTTTATGAGTTTTTTCTTCCAATAACATCTATATGAAAACAATTTTATTATACATATTTACAGTTGAACTTCCAAATAAAATTTTTTTCTGAACACCTAGACAATTTGGAAATAATTCGACTACTCAGCTGAACCGCTGACGTGAGTTGAGCAAATTTCCAAAATTAAGTTTTTATATTCTAGGGTTTCAAGCAACAATTTGGGAAATTGGTTTACTCAAATACGAAATATATTAGAAGATTGTGTTTGCACCTAAGCCTCCAGCTTCGACTAACACACTCCTTCGTTCCACTCGCAGCGGGAAAACTCGCTTTGCTCCTCAGGTTATGGACTGCTTTGCTTCGGTCGCAAAAATTTACAATATTTATAAGTTTTTTTAATTTTGTAAATTTAAATATTGTACAAAAAATTAATTGACTTACCTGGTCC
>JAGFPH010000426.1:526783-570625 GCA_018207615.1 Philaenus spumarius | reverse complement strand
ATTTAAATACCTATGCCATTTTGTTGAAATATGTTGACAAAAATATTTGCCCAGATTCTTTAGGTGCATAATAGTAATAACGTTCAAGGTCTAAACTTTTAGAGTTTGCTCATTATTCGTTAGGGTGGGCCGAAAAAAATCATTTTATTTCGAAGTTGTAATAGCGCGGAAAAGTTGCGAATTATATAGACAAAATAGATATAAAATTTTTTTCAAAGTCGGTTGACATCTTATGGTCGCGCATAGGCCCTAAATTTTGACAAAATATCAAAAAAACAGAATTTTTGCGATTAAATTTTTTTTTTTAATTAGATGTTTTTGTGATGTAATAGTTTGTAACGTCTTCAAATAGAGCCTAA
The DNA here is from genome assembly GCA_018207615.1 of Philaenus spumarius. NCBI lineage: Eukaryota > Metazoa > Arthropoda > Insecta > Hemiptera > Aphrophoridae > Philaenus > Philaenus spumarius. The sequence goes on along the minus strand of JAGFPH010000426.1, from coordinate 570,266 downwards.
AAACCTTTAATCTGGTTTAGATCAGTTGATATCTTCCGGTCGGGCATAGGGCCTAAAATTTTCCAAAATATTGAAAATGCCACTTTTTTGCAAGTTTTTTTTTTTTATATCTTTAATATACTTTTTTTTAACGCAATAGTTACAGTATTTTTATTTTTGAACAGAAAAACATTGTGTTTTATTATGGTTTGAATAAACTAACAACTTCCGGTGGCGCAATGACCCCAATGCTATAGAAAAACAGTACCTAAAAAAAGATATTTAGGCCTATGACATGATAGGTGATAACAGGAACAACGGGCATGATACTTTTAGACTTGCTCTATATTTAAAAAGCTTAAATATTTAAGTTACAGTATAGTTTTTAACAATAAACTTACTTTTATAAAATATCTCTATTTTGTAGCCGAAGGTACTTTAAAAAACTAATTTGCTGGTGAAGTTAGACATGGATGATCTGGACAGGAGAGTGGTTCTTATAAATCCGTCTCGAGATTCAGCTCCACAAACTTTTCCTGAGGCTTCCGTGACAAGTTTTACACAGCGTTCAATAGCCTGCTTGTGAACTGGGAATTCTTTTTATATTTTTTTGTCTATATAATTCGTAACTTTTCCGTGCTATTACAACTTCAAAATAAAAAAATTAGTTTTTTCGGCCCACCCTATTATACGTGCTGCTGTAAGTTGGTCTGTTTCATGCTATATTTTATGTTACCAATGTCTTTGACTTTCAAAATACAAATGTTTGTTACATATCTTAAAACCAAAAACATTGTCTGAACTAGCTAATAGTTATTTTCAATATCGTCTTGCAATCTTTAAGAACTAATATCCACCTCTTCAAGACTAGACTTAATAAAGATCAATACATTTAATAAATAAATTTACTCACTTCTGTCGCATACAGGATGTCGAGTATTTTTTTTAAGACGGTATTTTCGTTACTTTCGTTTTCCTGGCATAAAACTTCGATACTTCTTAATTTACCAAAGTAGAAATCACGTTCCTTTTCTAAACCGTCGATTGTAAATTTCAACTCCATCAACTGTAACAAAACATTTCTGTGAAAAACTTTTAGCTTAAAATATTGGGAATAAAATGCCTAATAATAAAATACCACTTAACCCGGCTTCAATCGCACTAATTTTGTAACACCAATCTTCGTATTCTGCCTTTTTGACCGACACTTCGTATTTCCGAGTCAGATCTTCATCGTAAGTTTTTTTTTTGTAAACACATTGACCTTTGGTAATCTTCAATAAATAATAAAACTTTTTCGTTAGGCCACATTTTGTAACTAAAAACGTAAAACTGTCCGAGAAAGAGATTGTCCTCAACACATACACACAACGAATTATTGCACAAAACTGCCTACCGATTGTCTTAGTCTCCTATTTCTGTCCGGAGATGAAAATTCTTTGATTTTGGTCTCCGAACGGTCTCTAGACATGGTATTTGTCTCCCAATTGTCTCAGCAACTGTATAGAGACAATCGAGAGACATTGTCTTTAGACCAAACTGCTCGACATTGTCTCCTAGTATGGACAAGGCCTTACAGCTCTAGAAAATACTTGAAATTATTACTTTTTAAGAAAAATCCTTTTGCATTTTATCTTAGACACTTCAATAACATGGATCCTCACACTCGATCAACTAGAAAGACGCTCACTAATTTAAGTTCTACTATGGACTCAAGTGGCCCGTTTTCCCACACACTCTCCACTCATCCCCTTACCAAAGTCAAGGTTGGATAGCCTACTGCCATTATTTAAAATTTCACAGAACAGCAAAAAAAAAAAAAAGATAGGAGATAAAAAAGACAGACATGCGACTGATGCCGTGTTAAGCTCTGCTTAATGGAAGACCATACTGTGTTCGAATGAAAATTTAAATAAAATATTTTAGTAAAATTAATTCATCACAATAAAATAAAAATAGATTTTTTTTTGCAAAGATAACGTTACATAAAGGTGAACTAAAGTTTCACAAAAAGGAAATTTAAATAGGTTGACTAGTAGGCACTGATTATATTTTTGTGAAATAACAAACCAAACAGAAATGGGATAGTCCGAAACTGATCCATACACTTAAGGCAGACAGAGAAAGCGTAGCATGCCATTAAGATGCTGCCAAAAATTATAGTATTTTTTACTTAAAAAACTCAATAGTCAGAGCGTTTCGTGTTATCCCCTTCGGCCGTAAAAGTAGGTGTAGCCTAAAAGACTTTAATAAATTTGTGTAGCCATTTTAATAAATTCACAGTGCTATTATAAAAAGGACTTTCTTAACAATGGTCCACAACTCGTTTAGGTCTACATTTTCATATATAAAGTATACATAAACATCTATTTTATTTGAAAGCTCTACTTACATTTAATCTCTATATATTATGTAATAATTACAATAAACCTCCGTTTAAATCTTTTACTTTACACTAAGGGCAAAACTAAGTTCAAGCTTTTTACTTCCTAAATAAGAACCCCTATTAAATAAGTATCTCCCAATATATTAATCTGAAACTGATTTTAGCCTAAAATTAACATTAACCCTACAACTGGCAGACTGCTCAATTTGAGCACTCGTGGGAGAGTTGCACTTGGCCTAGGTCTACTTTGACAACTCTTCTTGTATTGAAAATTTCACCCACTAAAAATCATCCAATCGCAATAAAACAAAAACTGTTGGAAAGAAAATGATTTAAACTTTATAACTTTTCTAAAACGTATATTTACATACGTAATCATCATTTTAAAATTGTAGTTTTCTGTAAACCTATTGCCGCGCGTGAAAACATAAAGGAATTACTCAATTTTGTCACTTCTCTAAAGCTCAATATTGCTCGACAGAAATATTTTGATAATAATATAAAGATACCATTGGATTCGTGAAGATTTTAACTTTCTACAACTGCCTTCCAATCAGACGTCACTCTTATAGTTTCGAAAATATAAAGGTTACTGTAAACCCTTGCAATTGGACAGTTTTCAACCAATGAAACAGCACATTTTGCATTCGAGATATCGCTTACAATTGGTTGTATAACTATTGATATCTTGATATCGTGCTTAGGGAAAACTTCGATCTTTCGTTTGGTGTAAAATAAACTAGGTTTTACTGGTTAGATGTTATTCAAACAGCAGTGGGAAATACAGAGTTTCGTAGAATTCAAACCGCCGCTTGAGATCGCAAAGCAAGTCTGTTTGCCACGCTGTTCCAACGGTCATTTTGTATTCCCTTTATCCGAGCGAACTTTTGACGGTTTATTCTAATTTTGTGAAACAAGTAATACAATGAGAAATAGTTTACAAAATGAGAATTTAAAAGTATACAGATTAATTACATGATTTATTCTCTACACTTTCTTATAATAATATTAAATTTTTCGGCAAAGGATACATTCCTAAATTACTATTCAAACTAGGCGTAGTTTTGTTAGCAATATTGTAGTAGGAACATAAAAACTGGTGTTTTTAAAATAAGAAAGTGATATATATTTCTATACAGTTCTATTTAGAACTAAATTACAAAACTTTTGTACATTTTGAAAAAAATTACAACAAATTTTTACTACTTTTTATGTAGGCCTAAAGTTGAACTTTTTCCTTTCGTTACTGAACATTTTTTGTTTCTTGAGCTAATAACTTTGTAAATTTTACATCAATCAATTTTTTCCTGGCATATATGTATTCTTTGAACCTTGCTCTACAAAAAAGCTTTGGAACACTTTTGGATTGGTTTATAATTACTATATTTGGCGAATTTTTGAATATATGCTTGCACACGCACCGAAATAGCTTGGCATTGCAAAAATTTAACTACAGCAGTTGTAGGGTTAAACAATTGTCCCTCTATCTTTCACAAATTGTGCCCTCACCTCCGGTTGGACAGCTCAATTTCCTTGCCATGCCGTCAACCTAGGCTGGCACACCTCACGTAAAAAGCCCTCGATCCCATCTTTCCTTTGTATTTAAAAACTTCTGCCCCCACTCAGTCCTTCTTGCACTTATTTAGATGGTAGCTTACTTAAAAATTTAATTCTGCATTGCATCATTCCTAATTGCCTAACTACATTACCTAATTGAGCTTACTTACACAATTTCACTATTTTCAAACATTCATTCATATTGTCTAACCTAGTTACCTAAATATTTATTTCATTTCACAACAGCGCCTAAAACCAAACAAAACTTACCTGCGTGTTCAGGTCTTCGTTTCGTCCAGCATCTCCTCTCGGCGCCGTACCAGTATTATTACGAATAGAATGATTAGCAGGAGGCTTAGGGGTTGCAACTTTAGGTACTGAAAAAAAATACACCAGCACCATAACTGATAATGTTTATGACAAAATACACATCTGGACTACCATAAAATGTTGTGTGCCATTAGTGTTCAGAAAGCAAAGGCTTCTCCTGTTACCAAAGTGGATAAATAACACAAAACTTCGTTAAATCTTTTCTCAAATGTTAGAAACTTTAAAATCCATTTCTGAGAATTTATTACTGTCATTTAGAGACTTGAGTTAATTACACAGACATTGACAATTGTATGTTTCTCATTGCATACAATAACTTAAGGGATTGATGTGCCCCATGTAGACTTCAGACTAAATAGGCCCTTAAGGTTCACTACACAATTGCTGCAAATGGACGCTGCGCCATTTCAATCTGTGTCAACATTGTTAGTCTCTCATTTGTCACTAACCAAGATGGAGCATACATTATTGTTTAACTATTTGTTAAAATTTAGTATTTATGTACATTTTAATATATCGAATAAAAGATAACATATGTTCCAAAATTAAGATATGATTTTATAAAATTTTGTTAGCCTTTTTATGTATTATCAAATTAAAGATACAAATATTATGTATTGGGTTAATTACCTTGTATATACTCCGTCGTTCAGTCCAAATTGGTTTCCAGATGGATTACCGGTTTCGACGGCTGTGCCGTCATCATCAGGTCCATATTCAAAATGAAGTTGTTTAGCCTATTAAGGCGTCGTCTTCTTATTGGCACATTAAACTTAATTAAAACACACTAACACATATAAACATGTTACAATACCACGAATCGTTTTTCACTTAATTAAAAACTCGAACCGATATTGATGTCGGTACACAAGAATCAAATGTGTATGCCGGCCGGTCTTCGATATTGTACTAAACGGTCTGCGTGTCGTGCAACCACCAGATTACAGGACACACAGACCGTTTAGTGCAATACCGGCCGGCATACACATTTGACTCTTGCGTACCCACGTCAATATCGGTTCGCGTATTTAATTAAGTGAAAAATGATTCGTGATATCGTAACATGATTATGTGTTGGTGTGTTTTAATCTAATTTGTTATATCATTTATTTTTTAACTATTTAACTAAGTTTAGTGTGCCAATAAGAAGGCGACGCCTTAGCAGGCTAAACAACTTCATTTTGAATATGGACCTGATGATGACGGCATAGCCATCTGGAAACCAATTTGGATTGATTTACACAGTATATACAAGGTAATTACCCTAATACATACTATTCGTAATATACAATCTAGGAAGCTATACATACATTACGTCTAAGAAAACAAATATTATCTTTTAATTGAGTTTTGTTTCATATTGATAGGCAAATATCAAATAAATTAAAAGTTATTAAAATTATAATAAAGAAATTATTAATGGAATATGTTTATGTGTTATTCGAAAATGTTTGAAAGTTTCCGAAGTTAAAAGAATGGGTACATTTCTCCTCTAAATTTTGTATAAATGAATATATTCATAGTAAAAGATTGTATATATATTCTCAAAGCCAATCATATAACATATTACAGCCTACATTAGTTCTATAACTCATATACAAACACAATCAACTTCCAGACATTATAAGAAGTTTGTTTTGATTGAAGTTGTAAACATAACCCCAAAGTATAATCTAGGCTAGGTTATGATTAGGTATCTATGTCCATATTTTTGTCAGACAGTGTTGACAGACTTTAAAATGTATATTTTAAATAACGTGCACTGCCCGATAGCTAGGTGGGTATTGCCAGGTATCGAGATAGCGGAAAATGACGCGCATCTCACAGGAACCGGTGTCCATCTCGATAGCTATCGGGAGTGACGCTGGCGTCAGATAGGTATCTGTGTCACATGTGCATCGTAACAGCAGTTCCTACATACTTCGTCCTATACAGATGAAAATGACGCAGCGTGCTGCGTCTTTTTGCAGTAACTGTGCACCGGGCCTAATATGCACAAAGATAAAAAAAGCAAGCATCACTCAAAACAAAAAGAAGATAAATAAAATTGTTTTAATATTACCAACAAAAAGTCTAATATTTTAATCACAAATATTACATTAAAAAAATGTTCACTTAACTATTATGTTTCTATCTATAAAACATGCATACACCAGATGCTCATGCGTGATACATGCCAATGACAATTTGTTGCAACAAATTGTTTAACCCCTCCTCTCAGTGTAGGTTAGTCTTTTGTGAAAATTAAGTATTTTTGAAAATCAAACAAACCATTTTTTCCTACTACAATCATATAATAAAAAATAAAAAAAACATAAAATCCCAGATACTAGAACAAATAAATCGAACTTGGTAATAAAATATTATAATAAAATTTTGGGTTTGTACCGGAATTAATTGAAAAACTTTAAAACAAAATAACTGGAAATAATTGATGTTTTTGTTGTTGAACGTTTTTCCTTTAGACCAGTTGAGAAGACAGAAAGTATAATAACGCAGGGGAAGTAGCCTAAACCAACAGCAGGATTAGAACTATTGAAACCTAAGGCATCACCACTATGCCAACCGAAATATTGCTACAATTGCTTTTATTTTAATTAAATAATCAAATAGTCATGTGTTGCGTTTAGTAAGAAAAATAACTGTCCATGTGACAAAATCATTTTGGACAGCTAGTGTTACATATACAACTTACGTTTACACTGCTATAAATTTATTCCATTGTGGTCTTTCATATCTAATACACTGAAGCCATAATTCAGACCATGAAATAACACTAAAAGCTCTTAATATTATACATGATTGTTAGCCTCCTAAACTGTAATAGCAATTAAACTAGGTTATATACCTTAGGTACCGTCAACAGTTCTGTAATCCTTTTTCGGCGACGGCCACTTTCGGAAGACTATGCTTCCTCCATTGTCACATTATAAGAAACATAAAATAAATAAATAACACACGACACACTTCGGGCATGCTGGTAAGCCGGTTGTAGGGAACGGAACTAACCTCCTCGCGACTGTGTTCTATCCCACCCCACTTGTTTAGTCTGGATGTTGCTTATCTTACTACCTGGCCTATGGGTACTTATACGATTAATAGCGTTGAACAATACATTGGAATTATACTTTAACTTCTCATTAAGAGTGTTGTCAGTGTCATATTTAAATGTGTTGTATATGCGTTTACATTTCCTCCAACGTGAATATAAAAGGAGACTTTCGGCGTTTGTGTAAAACATCCATATTAGTGTTGATATTTCAACCTTGAGACAATTTTGGACTAGGTGTTCGGCAAACTTAGATTTTTGCGTTAACAACGATTTCCGAAGGATATGTTCACGAAGTCTAGTTCCCTCTCGAGTATCTTATCCGAAATCTATCTCACCTCAGAAACACCTACATCTTTTCACCGAAGATCACGCAAGCGAATAGGATTTAACTGTACCACCGTTTCGTTGACGACACAATTATGTTCTATAAGGATAACAGTAGACAACTAAGACTACTTAAATGGTATAGCCCCCAAATTGAACTTTACACTTGAGGATGAAGCAGATAGTGGAATTAATTTCCTTGATCTGACTTTGAAAATACAGGAAGATAATCTTGCAGACTATATATCCCGCATACCTTCGGCCACGGACCATTCAATTCACACTACTAGCATTCCATATCACACAAGATGGCTGCTTTCTACAGTTTAACGAACAGACTGCCGACAGTACCACTCGATAGGGAGGGTTACTGCAGCACAATAGTAGATATAATCGTCCGCAAACATATAAATAAAAGCAGAATTTAGAACCCAAGCATAAACAGAAATTTGTATGTGTCGAGTATGGAGATGCCTTACGTTATACTATTAAAAAAGAATTGAGGAAACAGAACGTCACACTGTCTTGCAGGACCTCCAGCAGACTAAAAAGATTAGTAGGACGTTGAATGATAAACAGAACGATGTTTTCCAACAAACAGGAATATATGTACTTCGTGTAAGTACACTGAGCGCATGTAGTAAGTGACATCCAGACTAAACAAGTGGGGTGGGAAGAACTAGCAGTCGCGAGGAGGTTAGTTCCGTTCCGTATAACCGGCTGGCCAGCATACTCTAAGTGTGTGGTATGTTATTTATTTATTAATGTTAGACATGTGTAGTTTTATTTAATGTTAAATGTGCTTTTTGTTGTTATGTTTCGTGTTTCTTGTGACTTGACAATGGAAGTACGGTCTTCCGAACCCGCCGTCGCCGAAAAAGGATTATAGAACTATTGACAGTACTAAGGTATGTAACCTAGCTTAATCTTAATTTTAGTTGTACGAAGTTTAACCTTCCAAACAAAGATAAAATACATCGATCGCTTCGGTATTTACACGTTTTTAAAGGCATGAGTTAGTTTATTGACTAGGTTGTTCATATTCACCAGCTCTACCGACAGGTCTTTGAAGAGCGGGTGCAGCTAAGTCTGGCTTTGACGAGACCATCCTTCTAGGACCGGGCCCACCTCTAGGAGCTGATGCCCCTCCTCCTCCCATCGGTTCCCCTCCTCTTACTCCGTACGCGTCGTAATCTTGACCGCTGTAGTTTGCGTCGAAAAACTTTTTAAACCACTGCAGAAATTCAAAATTATCTTGGAATCGTCCTTTCGATAGCTTGTCAATGGGGACAATCTGTAAATTATAATTCGAACAAAAAATATACAAAGAAAATCAGCATGCAAAATGAACTGTAACAAAACATTAAGAAGTACAAACAATACATTCACAATATGTAACTGTGCATTTTCCTTCTTGTGCATTCTATGCATTGCAGAACTAACTTTGACCATGCTTATATCAAGAGTATTATTATTGTAATCATTCTACATTCATATTTTGATTACTTAGCCTCCGGAAGTAGAATTTCATTAAAATAACAAGATAGTAGTCACCTTTACAGTAGTCGCTTCCTATTTGTGTTTTGCAACGTCAGGTTTCAATTTCAGGAAGAGATCACCATCAGATTCATAAAAATGAGAGTAGGACAGATTTGTTTGAACAGGCCCTAACAGCACTTCTTTTGATTTTGAAAGATAGACTTCCAGAGTCACAAATGTACTTGGTCTTGGACATTGATCATGTCACTAGCGTCTGTTCGTTGAATACAGCCAACATTTTGGACAGCTGCCCATTATCGAGGCTTAACAAATAGCAAATTAAGTGAGAAGAGAAAGCTAAGCTCGGAAGTTATATTCTACTCCCAGGACTATAGGCCTAGGCCTTAACTTGACATTTGTTAAGTCTATAATATACAGCTGTATAGTGTCCGATACGTCGGCTGTATTCATTTACAGACACCAGTGATGAAGTCGATCTACAAAGATCAAGAATATAGAAATAATATTACTTTTGTTTGTGCGTGCTTGTTTACTGTGTGTATTGTGTATACGTAAATCGTTATGCACCACGTGCATTTACATTACAAAGTTCACACAAACGGATTAAACAAGAATATTTTATAAATCAATTGACTAGGTACAATATCTGATTTTTGTCTTGTTTTCAATTCTAAAAATCTCTTGATTACCACCAATTAAGATAACCTATATAAAAATTAAATCCCTTCACCAGGTCATCAAATACATAAAGAAGTTATCAACACAAAAACACATTGCGATATACATTAAAAACATTTGTCCGGGTAAGGCTTAGTCCCTTCCGTTACATCCAAGTCTTTATCACTGGTGTGTTGTAAAGCGTTATTATCTTGCATTTTGATTATATGTCGAACACAATTTTTCAGGAAGGAAACTTATCGTTTACAGATGTTTAGTTTCAGGTTTTGTCACTTTGTAAATGTCAAACTCCTCCCATAAGTCCATGTAACGGCCTTTCTGGCATATGTGTAGTATGTCCAAGTTGTGGGAAAAATCTTGTATACGCATGGTCGTTAAGTATTCTGTAAAATTCAAAAATACAATCCCCCATCTGTCCCTAAACTGTTTTATAAAAGGATGTCCTGTTTGACCTACTATATAATAACTCAGGCAATCATTACAGGATAGTTTGTAGATTCCTGTTTGTTGTGTTAACTTTATATTCAATAGAGAATCAAGTTAGTTGAACATTTTGAACATGGAGGAGTTTGCCAATTACAAAGCAGTAAAGACCCAAACTAAACACCTGTTAAACGACAAGGTTTCCTTTGTCTTAGTTAAGGAGTATAAAGGAAGGGAGACTCCAAAAAATGCTACAGCAGTCTGAATAAAAGTTTTATCGTGACAGGTCAGCACCAATAGCCTAACCAAGGCAAATGATTTTAAAATGTTTTTGTCATTTATTGTTTTGATAACTTCCTTATGCATTTGACGACCTGATGAAGGTATTTAATTTACCCGGTTACATCTGTTACCCGAAACCATGGTAATCATTAGTGATTTTTATGTTTGGAAAAAAAAACAGGTATTGTAAAAAATAAATTAATTGATAAAATTCTCCAATCAATGGGTTAATAATATGTTCTAAAAATTTTTTTTAAACCGATCTGAAGATGATCTCTTCCTAAGATTGAAACTGGTCATCGCAAAAAACAAATAGAAACTGACGACTGTAAAGGTAGGCAACCAAGGTTTTTCAATAATTCTACATTAAACTAAAAAAGTAATTACTACCAATAATAGATATTATAATGCAGAATCTTATACGTACTTTTAACTATCACATCACTAATTTTCCTGTATAGGCTACTTGCTAAAACACTCGCATTCAAATTTTAAATATCATAAAGCAACGTCAACCTACAACAACCAAGATATAAAAAAGGACCTTGTCCTGCTAAATAATTTCAATTTAATTTGTATATTTAGGAAGAGTTAATTGAGGGAGCGTCGTTGGCGGACGACTAGAGTTCTCACCTCGTCAGATGTAGGTCCTGGGTTCAACCCCCCCCCCCTTTAGCACTGTGAGGCATACTTAGAAGCTACAATATGCCTACCTCATGTCTCCCCAAGGCAATCAACAAGCTTCAAGCACTAGAGAAATTCTCTGACAGAAACCCTCATTGTGCATTCGTGCTAAAAAAACGTATAGTATTACAACTCTGTGTTCTCCTTGATTTATGGAAGCCATTATTCTACCAAATAAATCAAATATTTTACTGGTGATTTTTCATATAAAACGAGTAAATGTAATCACATGGGCTTGCTGAGACAAATAATAGCCTACTCCCCTCTGACTGCGGGGTCAAACAACATTGTCAGTAAATTTACTTAGAAAAACCAATACTATAGGGTAAATTCCTTACAAGTGGTCAAGAAAAATATTAACCGGTGTAAATTAGTCAGTTTTTCCTCCGTAGGTGTTATCATCACTTGGAGGAATTTGAATTTAATACGGAACACACGTTGCACTGTAACTACAGAGTCCTTGCAAATTGTAAGACACAAAAAGCTTTCTATTCTGTTCACTAGTCACCATCTTTACTACTAGCGCTTTCTAACGGAAGACAGGGGAAACAGTGCATGCGCACAGGTGTACCAAAAAACTGTTTGAGTTGCTCTTTCATTTGATATATTACTTATAATTGTACGTTAAGTGTAATAAATACTACAAAGCGTTAAAATGTGATATACATTTTGAAACACCCGTATAATAAAAAATCCCATGTAAGCTATACGAATATATATAAACATAAATTTGTTTCTAACATTCACTCTTTATAGATTGCAACAGTTAAGAAAGCCAGAATGTACTATTAAACTAATGTTAGTATAAACAAGACAACGTGTCTCTAACATAATCTAGGAAAAACTTGCCAATGCAGCTGAATATTTTGTTACCAATATTCCTAAATAAATATTACTAAAACATAATGAAAATGTTTGACGACTGTAATATTGAAGCAGTAAAAATATAGCCATCTGTATCATTTCCGCGAAAAAATTAATATAAAATTGAATTTTAACATGAAGTGATGTTTAATGAAAGCCATGTCATATCAAGGATTAAGCAGCTGTTCAGATATTAGTCACCTAAAAGCATCTGATTCTGCAAATCAAATTTGAACGTTCTCTACAATTTCCTAGAATGTCAAGAAGGAAATGTAAAAAAAAAAAAAAAACATCAGCTCGTGCTAAAAGCTAATTGTGAATGTTTTGAACTGAAAAATACCAGGTTGTTTCATAGTTCTGGTCGGTCCTTGAATCTTAGGCGCTCGAGGTGGAGGAGGAGCTTGGAAACTTCCGCTGTCTACAACGCTCGCACTTCCAAGCGGAATTCCACCTCGTGCTTCAAAGGCATCGTACTCTCTGCCATCGTAATTGGCATCGAATAACTTTTTAAACCACTGAAGGAATTCAAAATTATCCTGAAATTTTCCTTTTATTAATTTATCAACTGGAATTACCTGTAATCGATAAAGTATGAAAAGGAATTACAAATTAAAAAAGAGTAAGGTTTGCATTATAAGATTATTAGGTATCATTTTTGAACAAAAGGTCCAGCGTTTCAAATCCAATTGAATAAGATAGTCGAACTACGTACGATTTAAACTATAATTCATAAAGATCGACAGATCCCTTATTTCAAATAGTAAACTAATTTCAGCAATAAAAATATATTACTTTCAGAAGAACATGTTTATTTAATTAAGAAATTAAAAAACTTTATAGATTTTATTTTCTACGCCTGGCATGTTTTTAGAGTTCAGTACCTGAAAAAGAAATAACGAATCAGTTACAGAGACACTTGTTTGTCTTACAACTGGTAAACGACTTATTCGAACTAAATTGGTAAATAATATTTAATAAGTCATATTATATATCGGCTTACTCCATGACATTCTAGCGAATAATTTGGTGCGTAGTTGATTACTCTTTGACTTATAACAACCACACAAAAATATACAAATTTTCCAATCCACGTCACATTTTCGTAGCAGATTGTCCAGTTACAATGTTTGTTTATCTTGTGTGTTGTGTTTACTTTGGTTTGGTGTTGTGTTTTATTTATTACAAATTAATTTCTGCGAATTAGTGAGTTGAAGGAAATTTTGTCCTCTATAATATTATAAAGTTTACGAAAACTTATTGTGTTTTTAAATTTTCTATACATTTTTGAATGTGTATAAGTGATTTACTACAAATTTTTTTTTAAATAGTTCGTTTTTGAAAGTGAAAACTTTTTCCAATTTTATGTAAAGAATCTATTTTGTCACATCTATACTAATATTTAAAAAAAGGTAATATTTGTTTGCTTGTTTTATGTAGGGGGTAATCTCAGGAACTACTGATCCGATTGAAAAAATAGTTTGACTAATAAAACGCTACACTATCCCTGAGTAACATAGGCTATAATTAATTTTGATAAAAACTTTTTTTTAAATTTCAATATTTGTAAATTTAGTCGGAAAAAATTCTTAGGTTAGGCCTAGACTGATGAAAAAATACATTTATATTTATTACCATAGCAACCAATTGAATAAAATAACAGATAAAACAGCTGTTTGCTCCAATATTTGGGTCGCCGGAATACTACCCCCCCCCAAGCAGGTTCCTACGTCATTTTGACGTCAGAGATCGGGGGGGGGGGGGCAGTTTTCCAGTCACGCACACTCAAGTTTCAATATAATTAGAATAAAAAAAAACTAGAGGACTAACCTAAACTGTTTAGTCAAAAGCCCTACTTTTTGTACTTTTATTTATAAAAAATAATTTTGAATTAAAAAACAAAATGGAGAAAATGTTTCAAAAATATTTCGTCTACATAGTGATGTTCTCTGTACTTTTCTGAACAAGAAAATATATAATAATACATACTTTACTTGAAAGGAGTACATTCTACAGATTTTAAAATGACGCAAGTAGCAAAACAGACCAGTTGAGCGTTTTCTATATAGCTACCCGTTATAGGGTTAAGTTAACCCTTAACGGGCGGCTAGCGCCTTTATACACGGCACGACCCATTTTCTAAACGCGGTAAACGCCTTTAGACGCAAAAACATGCTTAGATGATCCCATAGTTCACGAAACTTAAAATAGAGTTACAGATTGATGTTCTTTGAGTATGTTTAGACCAAATAAAAAATATAAGCAGAGTCTGTGACTTCTTATCGCTCTGTGTTCTGTTGCCAAAGCAAATTAATCTACAATCGCTTGTGTTCTGAGTACGGCTTACGCCTATAGACGCAAACTGTTTCATTCAGCTGTTTGTTGTATTTGTACTGTGAGTTTAATGATATTTATTACTGAAAAGTGAATATGAGTGTGACTTTTATGTGTAATATTGATGAAACAACAATCATTTTAGTAAATTTTTATTTTTAGACAACAAGAATTACTACATTCCATGTTTATGTTTTTCGTTTTCTGTAGCCTATAGGCCTATAAAATGTAGTCTTGTAGTATGCAATCTCTTTGTAAGATATGTTTATTATTATTTATTTTGTTTTCTTTTTATATGTAAGAATTTAGTATGGTAATTATTTTATTTTTTTACTAATAAAAGTATTGCTTGTACGTATTTTGTTTTTGAAGAGGCTTATTGTAAAGTTTAGTTTGACTTTTTTAATTCGTAAAAAATATTTTTAAAAGTTTAAAATTAGTTCGATATTTTTTATGTGTACTATTTAACCCTGAGAATCTAAATTTAAAAAGAACATTGAGAAAATATTTAATTTTAATTTTTTTTGTAAATGAGCGGTAGCCCATGTTTAAGCTTAGCGCTTTAAGGGTTAAAACCAAGTTAAGTTAACCGACAAATATTCTAATAATAAAAGCTATAAAAAATATTTTACTACAGATTTTGAAAGCCTGAAAGTTTGGCTAAAATATGTATAACACTATCGTGATTGATATTGTTTAACAATCTTTATTTAAATATATCAAACAAATTTTTTTAAAGAATTTTGTGACATGTAGTTTTCAAAGATATTCTCAAAAACCCACTCATCGACTTATTTCCAAAAGTACTCTAGCTAACATTTTGAAAAGCCTAAATCAAAATTATAAAAGTGGGTTAATTAATGTAATGAGGGTTAGCAAATTCCGATAAAAATAGTTGAAAATCTGTTTCTAAAGAATGATTATGAGGTTTTAAGTTGTCAACAATAAGAAACAATTAATTATTAGATCTACAATCAGACTAGTTTGTTATCACAGCACTCCCTAAATATTATAAAATAAATTATGTTATTAAGTAAAACACTATTTTCCAAGAATAAGATGAAAGATAATTTTATCTCCTCTTAAACGCATTCTTATCCAAGTGTATTTTCAGAATGTTTTAGATGTCATATAGTTTATATAGTGCATGATATCACTTGTAAGAGTTATCAGTTTTAATGCTCCACATTTCACTTACCTTATCAACAGCCATTTTTTTGAACGCTGCTTGAAGAATTTTGAAATTTTGTATGTACTCATGCTCCAGATTTGTCCTGAATTTCACCCGTTTAAGAGGAACACTCCCTGAAACAAAGCTAATTATTTCAAAATCTGTTTCTTACATTAAAACCATACTAAAAAAAACTGTAACTTACAATTACCTTTTCTCACGCTGGATAAAATTGAGTTAAATTAGCCTCACAGCTAACATTATTTATTTTTTTTAAAACATTTTTACTTGAAGTTTATGAATTTCCGATGGAGCAAATGCAAACAGATTATTATATATGTACTACGGGTAGGCCTATTATATTTTCACAGTAATGACGATTGATTAGGACAGAGATTTTTTACTTTTATACATGAAATATACCAATAAATGATAATTGATTTAAGTCACTTCAAAACTACCTTTGATATGAAAAGCCACACGTTGGCGTGCCAAAGTGAAATATAACAATAAACAGTTTGACAATTAATAAAGAAATAACTTCAACTCAGATTACAAATGTAAAAGGTTAACTTTACTTGTTTCTGTTTTTTAAATATACAATTTATTTATTTTAACAGTTAAACGTAAATTATTGATTCATAAAGGTATCGTAAGTATGAAATATCAAAGTCTTTATGCAAATATATAAGAAAGTTTCATACAATAAAGTTTATAGCACAATCGGCGAGACACAAAATTCTTAAACTCGGGAGGTTGGTGCCGACTCTTCCCAAATAACAGTTGAAAAAAGACATAAAATTAAATGCAAATATGATAAATTGAAACGTTACTATATACACAAATGCAAAAGAAAAGTTAAAATGGTGAGTACAATTTGTTTATCTGTGTCGTGTATGTGTATGTGTGAAAGTATAACATAGAAATCGTAAATTTCAAGTTATGTACAGTTCAGAATTAAATATATTTATCGTTTATAGTTTTTCACAATCACTGAATAATGGGTAATAAGGTGATCAGCCTTTTACTGTAACAAATTCGAATGTTTCTGGGAGTAGGTTAGGTCGTAATACGTGAAAAGATATAATTATTAATGGAATAATCTCACCATAGTTCAGACGTCTTCTTTTATATAAAATCGAGTAGTTAAGATAAACAAAATTGATACTGTATTGAATTGAAAATTGGTACTGTATTGAATTGTAGTTATTAAAATTGACGTAGCACAAGTTCTGGATATATTAATCTTGGATTTTGATCTTGAATTCTTCTCAAATCGCCAGCTAAGAGAAACACAACTGGCCTCTTCGGAATCTAACTCAACAATGCCTAACAATCAGTCCTTAGAGGTTCTCACAAGGTCTTCAGGAAATCGTTTTTTAATGCCTTCTTCATTTTGATGTCTTCTTGGGATGGGGATTTGTGAATGTACATAGATGGAGTGAGCTATTTAAGTGTTATTTATGGTGTACGTTTTGATTTTAAGAACTTTAATGTGTTTTGGAGAAGTGAAAATATTATAACACAATATAAAGATGTGATAATAAATAATATGACATTAGTTTAATAAATTAAATAAATAACTCAAATAACTCCTTATTTACTTTCTAAACTTTATACTAAGTGGTTGTACAATTACGGATTGAATTTCATTGTAAAATTGTACGGCCAATCACAGCGCAGTATGTAGTTAGTGGGATGAGCCTTGTGTATCCGTCCTTCTCGGTATGATGGAAAAACTCGGTCATAGCTCGGGTTTTAAATTGCTATTGACTTAACGGGTTTATTTTATATTGTCGACGAAGACTTTTCAGATGTAGAAATGTTGGTTCCTTCCATAGGCCTAATCTAATTTTCTATTTAAATGGTAGTTTGCTCGCAATTTAATTTATTCTGTCGTCTTCCGTTTGTTTATGAATCATCTCGGCATGTTGGATTCTCAATTTGAAGTACAGATTTTCGTCGAATGGTTTTATATTTGGTCGATATTTCAATTTACGTGGATAGATAGATTAATTTTGAAGCTTTTTGATATATGAATTATAGGTCGAAAATGTAGGGAAGTATTTTTAAATAGCTGTAGTAGTGTCGAAAGTAGTGGTTGATTCTTTTCTAGACGTTTTCATTAGCGTTGTGAATATTTTCCGCTAGGCGCCGCGCATGTCGTCATTTGTAGAATGAATCGCATTCTTTAGGTCTTCTCTCTCTCTCTTTCTAGCTTCATAAGTATTTACATTACATTTCTATTATTCATAATTGGTTGAATATTTTGAATTGTTACATACAGAAGTTGAATAAAAAAAAACAGTTATCTTGTTCTCTGCTCGAATATTGGTTATGTATTTAATCGTCACATAACCTAAACGTATATTCTATGCCGTTTTAACCATTATTAAATCGATCTCCTTGTTTGTTTATATTTGTTATTCAACATTAAGATAGCTGGGTCAAGGACAATAACCAATTTGTATTTCTCAGAAAGGAAACATTATTTTAGTCACTAAAAATAGTTACTTTTTACTTTTTATCATGCAACTTGATTAGTGAAAAGGAAAAAAGTGATTCAAAAATATAAAAATGTATTTTTGTTATAAAATATTTTTTTTATATAGGGAATAAAGTTGTCCCATTTTGTGACTTTGACCCATATATATGTATTACGCTTTTATTATACTTTTTAACTTTATTACTTCTTGTATAAGAAAGTAGGCTGACAAATAAAAGTTAATCAGTGAAAAAATTGTGAAGAGTTTAAATTTTCATACTGATGTTATTAATTTTAAGCGCATGTTTTATTTGTTTAAGATGGTTCAGCCTTTTTGCTCAACCCTAAGAAAACACTCCTTAAAATTGTGAGCACAGTTTGGTTTCAATACTGTGTTGTATTGAATTATTTTTCAAATTAGAATGAAAATAGTTTAGTTCTAACATTTTTGCTGTAATAGGCAAGCTTCAAGTCCTCTACAACATTATTTGAGTAGCCTAAACATAAGACATAGAGACTTACCAGGGAATAACATGTCCATAAATTGACAATATGCTGCTCCAGTACATAATTCTTCAATCTTTCCAAAGCTTGATTGTAAGCAGTCATTTACCCAAAGGAGCATGTCATGTCGACTAAGGTTTTCTGTTGTTACATTCGTTGAATATACGTTTACAGCCATCTTCTTTAAGTCGTTCCTGAACCTAAAAAGGACAACAACAAATAAAATGAATTTTTTAAGCAAGTATCAGGTTTAAATCAATTCTTAAATCCGTTTCATTAATTCAAAGTGCATTTCAATTTTAACAACAATGTTCAACATATTGTTGTAGTGATTGAATGATAATACCCTACATTACTAACCAAATTATAACCTAACCAAGATATAATAATTTCGTTACCAGTATCTTCATGCTTCATTAAAAGAAAATGAGTTAATTGTGCTGTTTAAGTTTTATTATATTATTGAATTAGTTGAAAAGTTAAACAATGTGCATTCTCAAATTGTATGTTCCTAACCTGCAAAACAGTAAATGTAACGTTTTATCGATTTGTCTTTCAATTAATATCTTATAGAACGCTTACAACTTTTGGCTTTTTATCAAAACTATCTTTTGGCCTACAACCAGTGGACTGCTTGCATATCTATAGGGTTTAGCTTGGTATTTTGGCGGAATAAATCCTAAAGTTATTTTTGAAATCCTAAACTTGTGACCTAGTTTATTCAGTATAGGTACTCTATTGTTGCTTGCTGTAAGCCCCTACTCTTATTTAATACCAGAACCATTAAATGTTTAAAGGTATTTAATTACATGAATAAACTCGCCAAACTCGCTTTCAAAAGAATTTGGGTAAAATTTCCGCACTATGTTGTTGCAGGGGTACCAACATGTGTTCTAGAATGTAATTGAGTTATTAATTAACAAGGCATATTTATTTTCATAATTTTGTAGCAGATTTAATAAATATTAAATCAACTGATGGTTATTGCTGACAAATTTCATTCATTTTTAATTTTACATTTTCTATTTAGGACTATATCTGGGAGAAAAACGATTTTTCACCAAAACTTTAACTTCAGGAGGCCATTTTGTTTAGCCAGATCAGTAATTTTTGGCTTTTTGAAAAACTAAATTAAGTAACTGACATAGGTTCTAGCATATTTTTAACTTGTATATCAACTTGTAACACAAACTATCTTCATCTACATTTGAAACTAAGTAAGCCTAACCTACAATTTACGTTATTATCAAAACTTATGTTTCAAATTAAAATTAACAATTTTTTCATAGAAGAGTTGAAAATACACCTTAAATATTTGTTCTCCACAAAGACCAGGAGATGTTATTGAATTTTGAGACCATTTACAACTATCTTTTAGATTGCATGAGCCTTCAAACATTGTTACAGGCCTACAGATCAAATTATTGATTTTAAAATTGGTACATCTCAAAACGGATTGAACAAGAAAATCTTAAATGTTCTCCAAATATTCGTCTAGGCCTAGTAATTAATAAATATATAAAATGTTATTATTGTGTTCTAAACAGAAGTAGGCCTAAAATATTTTTTTTTAAATCAAATAGTAAAATGAGCGAATGCATCTACTACAGAGTTATGAATAGTCAAAATAATATAATTATTTGTAACAATTTGTGTATATAAGCTAAGTTATTATTAATACATTTCAGCCAATGTACTAAAAATTGCTGGCTATAGTTTACATAAAAAGGTACCTCGACATTAAAAAAAGCCTTAAGTTCTAACTCACAGTAGGCCCTATGTTTACCAGCATATTTAGGTTGGCAGCACTAGGCTACTCTTGTTTCCTAAAAAGATTTGGGCGTAAATTTACTATTCGACCAATTTATTTTAGCAGATGACGATGTTGTTTTATATTCTAGCCTTCTGTTAAACACAGGTAAATATACTGTCTAACTGTGTAAGAGAATATATAAGTTAGAACTTTAGGCAATTTTTTTATTTGGCGTACAGTAACAGATAAAAATTTACTTTAACTTGTCAATCGATTTCTAAGGGAATTTGAAATAATATGAAAGAACACATCTAACTGATTGTAAAAACAACAAAAATATTCCCGGGAAATAAAATTTAAGTTAGGCTATAGGAATTATGAAGGAAATAAAACTTCAAATTGTATAGGTTAGGTTTCGACTTTCCCGAAACATTTCACGTAATTATAACAAAATAAATCACTTCACATACACCAAACACGTAAGAAATAAATACCGGTAAACTAAACAATATTAATCCCAAAAATACCCCCAAAACAAGAAAATTAAAAAATAATGTTAATAACAAAAACAATAAAAACGTAGGCCTACCATTAAGAACAATAGAAATTACAATATATAACTGCGTAATTAAAATGGAATTTCATCAACATTGCCAAATCGAAAAATAGGTTATTGTACTGAATGGGATGTGTATAAATCGGTGACCGCAGCATTGCATCTCATTGGTTCCGTAATAAATTAGCCAAATTTCGTTATTATCACATCATATAATTAAAATTTTTTAAAAACCTTAAAGGTTCTAACCTATGGTATTTAGTCACAGTATGTTTACTTTTTACTTATTCTGGCCGATAACAGTACGATTATATTTCGTTATTATCACATTATATAGCCTAATTAAAATTTTTTAAAACCCTAAAACGTTCTAACCTATAATTTTAGTTGCAGTATGTTTACTTGGTTGAGTTGGCTAAACTGTTCCTGGCGCAACTTTACTATTCGACTCTAGGCTAACCTAGAGCTAACAGAAATGCAAAAATAATAATAAAAAAAATACCTAAAAGGTTCTGACCTAACCTATTTAGTCACAGTATGTTTACCTGTATTTAACATTTAACAGTAGAATGTAAAACAACGTTGTTGTCTGCAAAAATATTAGGCTAGAGTCGAATAGTAAAGTTACGCCCTGTTCCTTTCTACACAAAAAAGAACAAGACAAATCCGGCAACGCTGGGAGAACGCTGAGAAAAACATGTCGGCTCTTTACAATGTAAATTCCCATTTAAGGAACATTTGATTTGAAAGTTTTTAATATTGTACATGTTGAAGATGGTTAAATATTGCTTTCCTGGCACCAGTGAAGTGTATAAATACTATATTTATAAAGAAAAAAGTTAGTTTCGATTGACACGCTAAAGTAAACAAATACCGTTTTACATTCTAAACTGTTAAATAGCCTACAGGTAAACATACTGTGACTAAATAGGTTAGGTTAGAACCTATAAGATATTTTTTTTATTATTATTTTTGCATTTCTGTTGCCATAGGTTAGCCTAGAGTCTAAAGTAACATCGCGCCTTTTATTTTTCTGGAATTTCTGTTGCCATATGTTGAATAGTAAATTTGCGCCAAATTTGCAGTTTACAAACATATCAGCTGGGTCCTAAAGTAAATTTATACAAATAATTTTAATATAGGTCTAAATAAAGTTGTTTATAAAGTTTACTGGCCAATCTATCCTTACTGAAGGTTTTGTTCATATCAGTCACTTCTTAACTCTATTACAAATTTAAACTAGCCTAAATAAGTAAAATTAAATGCATATTTGTTGGGTTACCTAAACTGATAATTTGCTATAACTGACTTAAGTAGACTAAACAAGCTGTAGATATAAACTGTGGGCCTAGGCCTAAACCCAAATGGGTGGAGTCTAGGCTACATAATATATTTTAGTTTAATTAGGTCTAAAATAGCACAATTAGCCTACAAAATTTTAAAATTACTTAAACCAACAGATAAACCATTTAATAACAAACAATAGTTAATTATATTATTAACATCTAAACTTGGTTCGATGATCACGTTCAAATAGGTTCATTCATGCCATAAATGTTCATGACCCTGCTTGTCCGTTATATGCTAGCCTAATCCTAAAATTGTTTGGCCCACATAAAGTAACAAGAGACCGAAAATTAAGATACTGTTCAGGAAAGATCCAAAACAGTGTTAATTTCTAATACAGCATACTACAACAAAATCTACACAAGTGGAAAATGTTTTTACAAGTAAATAGAGTAAAGAAAAGAGCAGCGGATATGAGCAAAGGAACATCAGCCGTGAGACACTAACGTAATATTTCGAAATTAAATGCACTTACCTTTAAATGTTAATTATAAATAAAATATATCTTTATACGATCCACTTAAAATCAAACAACTAATGAACCTAATTAATAACGAATTATATTTGACTCATAACTGACATGCCTACAGAACTGACTCATTAGATTCATTCATTCCAAACGGAAGTTTTTTCATCAGTGTTTCCACTTCATAAAAATCCCTCTTCGGCTGCCAAATGTCCCTTAACAGTCGTCCACCGCAAACATTAGTTAGTTGGATAAATCTTAAATTAATACAGTAGTATAAACCTTTTTTTTTACCAATTTACATATAACAGCAAAGACCCCATAGTTGATAAAAAATATTTGATTCATTATGAATAAATTAATGGAAAAGTAAAAGAAAAATGTGGTTATTTATGTGAACAATTTTGTTCTTTAATTCCGCCTTAAGATAGGGTTCACGCGGGAATGCGCAGTAACTCGTGACGTCATCGGTGCCCAGTTTCTCATGGAGCCTTATGTAAAAATTGAATAACTTTAAAAATATTAACCCGATTTTAATAAAATTTGAACCACATATAGAAAACATATCTATAATAATAATATTTAAAAAAATCAGATTGTTACAACAAATTTGAATACATTTTCTGGTTAGGCCTACATAAAATTTACTATTTCAAATTCGACAAATTAAATGGAGAACAATATTTTTTTCTATTTTGTATTATTTGACATTTATTTTAATTATTATGTATTAGATTATGAATATAATAAGTTATAGAGAATTTTATTGTGAATCCAAATTTTGTTTAATATTTAAATTCGAATATATAATATATCAAAAGATATGTACATTTTAAAAATGTATTGTAAATTTTTTTTAACAGAGTATATATACGTTTTCGATACTAAAAACGACTGCAATGTTACTACGACTGCAACCAATAATAAACAGCTGATTTTCATTTCTCTCATCAATGGGCACCGATGACGTCAAGAATAGATGAGCGAGAACCCTACCGTTAGTGCGTTAGAATTCTATATACCGTGTCTTAATCCATTGTTCATCCCTAAAGTCATATAATATCCCTAACAAGGGATACAATCCCTTAAAGTGGAAAAACTGTCATTGTTTTCATTTCGCTAAATTCTTTAATAACACCAGAACTTGTACCTGAACGTCCATAATCAAAGCTTGTACCATAGACTGCCCATAGATTGAATTTGTATACTATATTATATAACTTCACTAAACTCTTAGACCAATCTTATCCAAATGAAAATAAATCTAAAATACACTGCTAGGTTATAATAGCCTATAAATAGAAAATATTTTTGTTATTTATAATCTTAAATGATTATTCATTTTATAAATAAGTCTTTCATACATAGTTACGTTCACTTTTCCTATTTAGATTATTAATTTTATTTTAACACTGAACTTAAAAGCAAGTAGTAAAGGCCAATTACTTACAAGTTTAAATAATATTAATGTAATATTTAAAACATTTCTCGTTGAGGAAAAATAAAAATGAAAAAGTAAAATGTGAATAATAAGTGTGTGTAAAATTTATATTTAAATTTAAAGGATTCAAAAATAACAAATCAATTAACTAAACTGTCAAAACCTTATAAATATTATGATAAATTTGCTGCTGTAAGTACATGAGCCCAGAATATAATATTTATATTATGTAAGCTTCTGTTCTGTCAGCTGTAGTTGACACAGTCTTGATCTCTGTCTCTGGATTTGAAAAAGACTACTCCCGACAGTTCCGACTTCTGTCTGGACTAAATTATTTGTTATCAGTAAGTTGTAAGTTGTGTTTGTGGGTATTAAGCAAACTGAACTATGTCTGACGGGAAGGAACCACCCCCTTTATTTGACAATGTGGATATTTTTGAAAAAGAAGAGGAAAATGATGATCTTTTTACTTCTGCCATTGACGTAAGAATTTTTTATTATAATGCTGGAAATCATAACCTGCTAACAATTTTAACAGGTTGCTTTGTTAGCCTTATAAATATAAAACCGATATTCTTCAGTTAGCCCCAAAGACAAAGTACCTTTTTATATTCACTAATTAGGATATGCTCTGAATCATAAATACCTGAGATATTTGCAACAGACCATTTTTTAGAAAATAGAGTAGGCCTAGAGGCTGTAAATTAGAACTTCAGGCTATTTAAAAATAAAATGCAATACAGTGACCTGTCCCAATGTAAAACTTAGCTTTTACCTTCAAAAGGCATAAGTTAGGTCAAAGATTATGCCAACAATTGATATAATCCTAACCTTTGTAATACCTGGCCTCAGATTAGAAAACTTTATAGAGAAAATAACACAAAACTCAGAATAATCTTTCTTACCCCTTCCAGTAGTGTCTATCATCTGACAATACAACTGCCTAGGATTTGAATAAAACAGTAATTAGGTTTTATTAATTTGACGTATGTGTGCGATATATAAGTACAAACCAAAAATAAGGACTACGATATGAAATTTAGGTGCGAAAATACTATACGACCCAATGAAACAGAAATGCAGGAAAAATTAGAAAAAAATAGCCTGAAGTTCTAACTTATAGCTAGTCTTTAGTCACAGTATGTTTACCTGTATTCTACATTTAGGCCTAACAGGAGAATATAAAACAAGGTCGTTGTAGGCCTAAGCAAAAATATCAGCCGAGGGCCGTATAGTAAATTTATGCCGAAATTTATTATAGCGTTTATATTTTTGCAATGGTAAAATACATCCTTTTTACAATTTTTATCACATTAGCTTTTCGTTATCAAAACAGCTTCTTTAAATAAAGAAACAATAATATAAAATAATAACTGAGGTTAAATATAAATAAATACAAAACACAAAGTATCTACAGATGCCTACCTATTATAAAACAAGAAGTAGGCCTACCATCAAACTTTTAATGTACCACTAGGTTGTTAAAATATTAGTTAATGGCCTTTCTTTTAGAAAAGTAAGTTACTAGGTAGTGGAGAGTGTTGTACCTTTGGACAGTTGTACCTCTGGACAGTTGTAATTGTTGTTAAATTTGAGGGTATTTCAGTTTTTTCTTTCTACCCTTGTAAAGCAGCAGCACTGACAACCATTCAGATGGAGGGAAATTGTTCCATTTTGACAATGTCTGCTGTTATTTGAAAAAATTGTTTTACATCATAAAAAGTAATTTTTTTTGTTATTATTTGTTTAATTTTAGTACATTTGTTTTCTGTAGTAATTATAACTATAATGAACCATTATAATCTAAAAATAAACGGTATCAGTTAACTGACACAAACTTTCTCCCAACTTACTGTAGTCAAAATAATATTGTTTTCAATCATTTTATTTATTACTTTTTAGAACAAAACAAAAAAATAATATTCTACCTACGTCAATCGTATAAAAAAATTATTGTCCTAGGCGGGATTCGATCGCGCGACCTTTGAATTACTGGCCGTGATCGCTACCATGGTGCTACCCCGTGCGGCCGCCGCCGCGATGCTAGATTGACAACATAAACTTGTTTATTTTTAAACATTTCCCCATAATTATAAAACGCCGAAGTTTTGATAAAAGCGGGTGGTGTCATTTTGTTTGGCATCTTAAGCACTATAAATACTGAAAATTTGATCAAAATCGTTAGAGCCGTTTTTGAGAAATTTGAATTTTTGTCGTTTTTATGGGTTTTTAGGGGTAAATTACCCTTAAAAATTAAAAATTCCAAAAAATGAAAAAAACGCCTGGAGATATTAGGGTTTAGTACCTACATGTATACCAAATTTCATGAAAATCGGACCAATAGTGTCCTCTCTGGTCGTGTATACATACTGACAGACAGACACCACTCTAAAAACACTTTTTTGGGTTCAGGGAGCACCAAAACAAAAAATTCCACTAAAAATATTTTTGGGTTCAGGGAGCACCAACACAGATAATTGCACTAAACCATTTTTGGGGTTCTGGGAGCACCAAAACAGATAATTCAACTGAAAATTCAAATTCGAACATTTTTACGAAAACAATACTTTCTCCATATAGGCTACTACGTATAGGGTGGAGAAAGTAAAAAATGTGCTCTTTTTAGCAATATAATCGTTTCACTTAATTCTTAAACTAAAAGTTTGTTTAGGACGTTTTTATTTGATGAGTACTGTTTTTGTACCTTTGGACAGTGCTGCTGTTGTACCTTTGGACAATGTTCTGAAAGGCAAATTTCACTCTTGTCATTTAGTGTTGATTTTAGTTTACTTAATTCACATTAATTATTACAAGGTGTTTATGATTAGCTTAATATGAGGTCATTGCAAAAATTGCTTTCTTATTCCTCTTTGTTTTACTATCAATAATAAAGTCATTGTAAATGTGTTAATTTATCCATTGAAGACCCTATGTCCAAAGGTACAACATGGGTGTCCAAAGGTACATGAGCATATTGTACCTTTGTACACAGTGCATTGGTTTTTGTTTTATTCAATATCTAGAAATTTTTTAAGTACACGGTTTAAAAAAAAAATGTATCACATCCAGTGAAAATTGGTAAACAATATACTTTAATCAGAATTAAAATATTGACCAAAACATGCGAGATAAAAATTATTTTCTTAAAATTGTCCATAGGTACAACACTCTCCCCTAGTGCTACCAACCTTTGCATTTTGTACAGTCTGATCAACGTAAGTGTAAGGTATGACTTTTATCCTTAAAACCTAATATCGGTAGTGGATGTTTACTCTTTATGTTCAGGTATCTTATTACCTTGGCAAGAAGAGTCTAAATTAGTTTAGGCTAAGTATTATACCCATATAGCCTATATAGTTGAAAATCATTTATATTTATTACTTAAAAATAAATGTGACAAAAATCGTTAGGTTATAGTTTTATGAACTACGATTGATACTAGGATATAACTCTATATGTTGAAACATTTGTCTTTATTTGTTTTTACAATTCATATGATATAGGCTATATTTTTAATACAATAAATAAAGTCTATAATTTAGATTTATCAATAGACGATTAATAATAGGCTGTATATATATATTTGGTACTTACGTATTATACGGAGGCCACTATTTTTTTAAACGTTGCTAGGTTAGGTATTGTTTTAGTAAACATCAGAAATGTAAGAATAATACAAATAAAATAGCCTAAAGTTCTAACCTATAGTATTTAGTCATAGTATTTTTTATTAGCTAGGTTACTAATAAAAATAGTAGGTAGTATAAAGTACTAAACAAATTTAAAAAAAGTACCGTATGTAATAAAAAACGTCTAAAAATAGTGGCCTCCATATAATACGTAAGTACCATTATTTATACATTAGCCTATATAAATAATTAAAATATGATACATTTATCTTTACAAACTATAACTTAACCGGTAGTGGGATTTAACTATTCTCAGGTTTAGTGAAAAACAAATTTACAGCATTGAAGGGAGATGCGAATGGGCTTAATGGGCGCAAGTTTACTGTTCGACCCTAGGCTAACCTGTGGCAAAAGAAATGCAAGAATAATAATTAAAAAAAACCTAAAAGGTTCTAACCTAGAGTATTTAGTCCTAGTATGTTTACCTGTATTCTGCATTTAACAGTAGAATGAAAAACAACGTCGTTGTCTGCAAAAATATTAGGCTAGGGTTGAATATAGTAAACTTACGCCGCTTAATGAATTTTGATTTTAATAAATGTTATAGCATAGCCTATATATTTTTATGAACTATTAGCCTACTGGTAAACCCTTAAACCAACCTTGCTTTGCTCACATTTTCTAGTAGGCCTAAAATAGCATATATACCCTATTTAATATATTTCTCACAAATTAAAAAAAGGTAGGCCTAAGCATTTATGCAACATACAACAATTATCAAAAGTTATAAACATTTGGGTATTTTATTTTTGTAATTAACAATTGAATTAGGCAATATTAACAGTATTTGTTAAAATAACTGGCTAATTGTAAATTAGTTTATTAATTTAAAATTGTCAGCATGGATCTGTCTAGTAGTATAAAACCTGTAATCTTTAGTTCAAGAAATCTGACTAATATAATATATAATGGTGATTTTATTTTATAATCTTAGCCTAACCTAACCTAACCTAACTTGTTCTACAATGTAACCTTTATTTTTTCTTTACATTCATAAGGTGTTTTGATTTACAACTAAAATCAAGCCTTATTACCTTATTTATTGCGATACAACTAAAAAACTAACCTAGAGCTTATGGAACATTTCTACTGTAAAAATTGCCCTATGTACAAAACGCAGATATACCTATAACCTACTTACCTAATTTAGAAATACATAATAATTTGTAATTGGATTTAACTATTTTGAAAGCTGTTTCAGAAGTAAATTGTATCTCAAAGACTTGCTTTGTTTACAAAATATAAAAATCTTTGATTTAATTTATTAATGTTTTAATTTATTTTGTAAATTTAGTAATTTGTATGATATTACTGGATTTGTAAAGAAAACACATTCTTGTAGACATATTTTAAGGTTTCACCTATTTTGGTTTTAGGTGTAATAGTGAAACCTACGCAGCGTTAAGTGAAAGATTCTAAGTTTCAGAATTTACCCTTAATGGTGGAGCATGGCTAGTGAAAACAAATTCATTTAAAAAATAATAAAATAAAATTATTTCTAACAAAAATATTTTTGGCCTATTTGTAAAACAAATCCAAACGAATTACTTCAACAGTTAAAATTTGCTAGTTGTAGTTTAATTTACTGATAAATGAGACTTTATCGCTGAACGCATTTGACAAACATACAAATTTGGTGAAAAATTGTGATTTTATAAAAAAAATTTAAGGTGTCAATGTATAAAGTAATATTAAACACAGTCCTCTACTACAAATTGATGTTCATTAACATCTAATGTTTGTGTTGTATAATTTTGACGCTACTTCGTTGCAATATGTTTTTTTTCAATGAAAAGCCTAAATCTATTTATTTTATAAATCATTGAAATTAACATTGTACACTTCCCACATTAAAAAAGAAATATTTTGTTTTTAGGATATAGGAGCATTACGTGAAGACAACCGGCTTCCTGTTACGAATAACAACTTAGCAGAACTTCCCAAACTCCAGCTAACTTTTGTAAGCATTTTAACTTTATTTGGATTTCTTTTTTACACTAAGCAGTTATTTAAGTGACTATGAAAGTAGGTAAGTTGAATTCTAGTAAAATGTTTTATTGGGTTTTAGGAAAAAGATCTTCAACCTCCGGTACAAACTCCAGTAGAAGAATTTGAAGAAGATATAACGTTGCAGAGTCCTCCAGCAGTTCAGAAAAAACAGTTCACGGATGGAGACGTAAGTTTGGAAGTCAGCGTTTGTTGATTTAAAATTATGTTCACATTAATTGTAAGTATAGCCTTTAAGTAGGCTTAGTGTGTAAAGTACATTCGGACAGCATAAATTGTGCTGTAACCTCACCTTGTTCATTTCCTTCCATCCCTTAAATTGGTTGCTATAGGAAAGTTCTGTTTAAAGATGTAGTACACGACTACTAAGGATGAGATAGTGTGTGAAACAGTGGGAAGGAGGCTATAGTTTCCTTATTACTAGGCCTATTGTCAAATTAATTTTGTACCAACCGGACGTTGCTTTCAGTTTTGTCGGTGGCTTGTTGATTCCAGCAATGTTACAAACTTTTGATGCTCAGAATGTTCATATTTATAGACCTTTTTGTTAGAGCAACTCACGTGCGCCTTGCTTCGTGGATGAACGTAGAAGAAACGACACTGCTGAAATGCTTTCAGGAAGTCCGTTGTGAAAGTTGCATTTTATGATTACTTGATTGATATCGTACACGTCGCAATTTATTGTGTTTTTAATTTAGTTCTATGATCATAGAATATCACAATTAATTTGGCCATCATAATGATTACATTTTAAAAATTTTAAATGTGAACCCTAAACATTTCCAGGATAAAAAGTAGCCTAGATTATTCCCTGCAAAGTCCTCTACATGAGTTTTGTCAAAATTGGTTCAGCCATTCCAGAGATTAGCTCGGACAAACAGGCTGACAAAAAATTAAAAAATGCATGTTTAAGTTTTGGTAAAGTGTGAATAACCATATGAGCGTAGAAAAAATATTTATTTCGAAATCACAGACAGGCACTTCAATTTTATTTATATGCACCGATTTTTACAATAATTTCTTATTTTTATTAAATAGTTAGATAAATTAATAAGCTATATCACAAGAGATTCTGATAGTATTTCTCTACCCATTATTACTGAAATACACCGAAAATATTTTTTTATTTTTTTTTTTTATTATTTGAAAAAAGTATTAGTTTTATTTCTTATTGGCTATTTTTTATAGTAGGCCTATTCTAATGCGAAACAACTGCTGTTTGGTTAATATAATAAAAAACTCATTTTTGCTTTTTAATAAAATCATCAGCTGACCATTAATCAATAAAACATGTGTTCCCATCTTTGATTAGCCTAATGTAAATTTTATGGTAAATAGCGAACTCTTATCGTACTTTTTTACAAAAAATAATGATTATTTGTAAAGCATATTGGCTCATCTATGGATAAGAATTTTAATTTCATAAATAAAGTATAAGCCATTGATGGATTGTTTAAAGAAAACTGTTTTTTAACTTTGGCCTATTCCATATACTTATGAGGGACAAGATAAAATAAAACCTGAACACAAAATCTAACAACAAATACATTTACTAACTTCAAACGCGTTTCAACGACAATGTTCCATCCTCAGTGATGCACGGGCTACAGTAGCCAAACATAACTAATCTAACAGTGTGACAACAACGCATCGTATAAATACCTAACCAGAAGGAACGTACTCTACAGGGGGCATGTCATAACCTATGCTAAGCTGTTAACCACCACCTATCGTTAGATAAGTTTGGTAGATTGATAGTTTCTAATCCAGTTTTACCGAGGTTATATTGTTTGCCAAAAATACATAAAGAAGGAAAGAAGATGCGGCCTATAGTGTCAGATATTAACTCGCTAACCTTTCTAATTTCTAAATGGTTAGTGTGACGCCTCCAAGAACTTACTCCTCTTTCTTCATTTGCCGTAAAGAACACTTATGAATTTGTGAAAAGCGTGCAAAATATTTCATTAACGCCTAGTGAATATTTGGTTTCATTCGATGTAGTGTCCATCCATAAAAAATATGGAAAAATTAGTTTCTTTGAGGGAAAATAGATAAGAAACGAATAAGAACAAAAGTCAGCGTAATCGGTTTGTTTACGAATATACATACATAGACACAAAGTGTCAAGTACAAGTCAGGCAGGGATCCTATTTAATCTACACCACGCAAAATATCATACAGCTGCTTGAAAGGCAATTTCCTGATTGTTAAGTGGCTACAAACAGCTGTTGCTCTAATACTTTCTTATTTATTATTAAAATCCTTGCATACAAACAGATACTAGGACCTGTAGGTGACATAAATAACCCATACATAGGTTAGTCCTAATCAAACTAGAAAAAGAAATAACAACATCAAAACCAAAACATAAGTGAGGTATCACTCACCTAAAAACAATATAAAAATTAATATTACACAGAAAAAACTATACAGTAGAACTCCAATTATCCGGATTAATTGGGACCGGACCCGATCCGGATAATCAAAAATCCGGATAATTGGATTTTTCTCGAAAAAAAGGCCGTTCTTAGGAGAAAAACGTAAACAAAACACAATAGAGAACATTTACGGTATTTATTATGAAAAAACAATATCAATGACAATGTTTACATTACGTAATATTTACAAACAATACTAAATCACTGTAAAATACAATATTTTTTTAACATACCTTAAATGTTTTGCTACCTTAAATCGATTCTGCGCCGCCAAGTCTCGCATTCGTTTGACTATGTTCTTATTCAAATCTGATCCGGATAATTGGCGATCCTGATAATTGGAGTCCGGTTAATTGGAGTTCTACTGTACTAATAAAATTATACCAAAAAAATAACAGACAAAACAGAACCATTCTGTATCATAAAAACAAATGCAGATAGTAAATTGCAATTACACCATATCAATGTTTGTGATTTGTTCTTTAACTTTTCTTTATAACTTTATTCTACTTATGTCTAGATCTTTAAATTTAAATGGCTATTAATTCATTAAAAACTTTTTAGCATAATAGGTATAACTTCTTTGACCAATTGTAAGCAAGAGTCTCGGCAAACTAATACTTGTAAAGTGTGTATTAATAATTAATTGTATTTAGGACAAATTCCTTTAGATATTAACAAAATTCTTTAGGTATTAATAATTTTTATGGTATCACAATACAGTAGAGTTCCTCTAATCCGAACTTCACTAATCCGAAAATTAGATTTCACTAATTAAAGAAAAAAATCATTAAAAATTGCGTTTGTAAGTTTAGAAAAATGATCTTAAATGAAAAACGGACAAAAAGAAATACAATGTTTTATAGTTTATTCCATGTTATTGTTGAAACATTTTATACAGAACAGCTATAAAATAGAGAGAACCATAACTAAAAATAATAAAAATTAAGCACGGTCAACCAGTAACTGTACTTGTGAAATGTACAATGGCAAAGAAGGTGACAAGATCCCATTGCATGTCTTCTCAAGGGCACAGGGGGCTAAAAAAATGTTGTAGTTAAAGAAACACTGTCCAGGTTTTGTTGATTTTAGAAGGGTCAATTTAGGCCTAATATCTTCAGAGCTTTCTGCCTTTTGTTAGAAAAAAGTGTGTCACAGAAAAAGGAAACTAAACAAACACTGTTTATTTTTTGTTTTGTTGTGTATCATTGAATCCTGCTTCAATCGGTCTTTCTACACTTTGTGTATATTTATTTCTTAGGCTAGATACTAAATTCAAGCCTAATGTAACAACAACAAAAAATCTTTAATTTTAATATTGCGTCACACTGAGTGAAATCATGCAGGGATGGGGCAATATCCTTGCTCGAGTACACTCGGCTTGCATCACAATAGACAGTTTGGTTGGGTTATCGTCCTTTTTTAAATTATTTCGATTAATCCGAAAATTGTATAAACCGAACATTGTTTGATCCCAATTAGTTCGGATTAACGGGAGTCTGCTGTACATACAAATGATATTATTCAAGCGATAACAACTAAATCACATTAAACCATATTATAGAAAGGTATTAGTGATGTTTTTAATTTCTTAACTTAAACTAGCCTACTTACCGAAATTCAAAATCACTCTTTATCAGTAAAATGTCTATGACTCGTTTGTTTCCATTTTCATTGCGTAGATATGGATTTGTAACAAGAAGTTACAATATTAGCTTTTACGAATGCGGATAATATGGAAAAGTGCGATTGGGAAAATTTGATGTGCTAAAAGTTTTCTGCACCCCTGCCTAACGTTACACTTCTTGTCCCCTTTTCTTCTCCAGAGGCTTAGAAATTTATATATCGGAGAAACATGTTCAAAAATGTTTTAATAACTAACCCCTAATTTTTGTGTGTATTTTTTTGCCGCAGGCTGAAGGTGAAGGGAAAGACCAGTTCCTAGAAATTGTCGTCTTAGAAGCCAACAGGATAGGAGAGGGGATGGGAGCTTACGTAGCTTACAAGGTCGACACTAGAACTAATATTCCGCTTTTTCGTAAAAAAAGTTTCTCAGTTCAGCGTAGATTTAGTGACTTTCTCGGCCTTCATGATAAATTAGTAGAGAAATATCTGCGTTCAGGACGTATAATTCCACCAGCGCCTGAAAAGAGTGTAATAGGTGAGGTTCTGTAATGATTTGTTTGGTTAAGTGTAATTTAAGAATCTTTATTGTCATTGATCTAAGAAGTCGATCAATCAATCTTTATTAACCATTTTAGATAAATATTATTACTATCACATTTAAACATGTATATTACAGTGAACTGCCTTATAATTTTAATAATTCAACAAAACATAAATTTTTCTTTTTTTACAACTTTATGCTTCTTAGAATGAATTTCAATATTAAAATTACATTAGTTCAATAAAACGTGTACAGTAGAATCCCGCTATTTCGAACCCCGCTATTCCGAACAGAGTTCAGAAAATAATTAAAAATTAAAACATAAAACAGGAGAAATTAAAAAGACATTCGTGAAAAAATGTACATTTATTGTTATACAAAAGTTAAATAGATACATACATAGAGCCTAAGCTTGATAAAAACACCTGAAACCAAATTGGAATGAAAGCTGGTTTTGTTTCCTTCATGTTTTCCATCCATTTTGCGTGTAAGAAGCTACCGCAACAAGCATCTGGTGAAAAGGATACTGGGTACGTCAGAAAGAAGGAAAGATTAGATGCAACAGCTAGGCACTAGTAGTGTTGTTGCCAACTGCCAGTTACTTTCATCCGTTTTTCTCCTTCATTTTCGTTATCTCGAAGGAATTTTTTTCTCGATCTTTTTTCAAGATAATGCGGTACTAACGGACAGACTGCGGGATGACAAAACAGACCTATCCCTTTCCTTCCATTTTTAGAAGAAAATGGAAACGTAACGCAAATGAAGGAAATAACAACGGATAATGTAAACCTACATTAAAGCAATGCCAAGAGCATTTGCAGCGTCTACGTGTGATATGAGTTCAGTTTGAGCGTTCACCTTCTCCTCGCTTTCCTCCAAGGCGATCAACGGTGTATAGGACAGACCCCGCACTTAATTTACACCTTATTATATTAAAGTCCACTAAAGAATACCGTTGCGTGGCGGCCAATAGGTTGGGCGCGCAGCGTTGCCGTATCTGCTAGTCTCGAACACTCCTGGTATTTACCGCTCGGGCCTATACGTGCCCTACTATCGTATTTGTTTAGTAGGCCTAGAATCCTGACAGCCGCGTTCAGTTAGAAGCGTGGGAAGAACGTGACAACGTCGCATTTAGGCTATTGGAGCGTTCAAGGTCTCGGTGTACACAAGCCCGTCCCTCAACTGTATTCTTTTGTGGTCTTTACTTTCAATCAATACATTGATATTATTCATGAAATTCGCCTATTCCGAATTCCCGCTGTTTAGAGAATATGGTCACTACAATCATAGAGATTAAAATGGAGTTGGTACACCTATACAAATAAATTGCACTAACTTCCTACAAACTATAAAGCTAAATTTTTACAATATTATTCTTAAGTGATATAAAAAACCGTGTACAATTCGATTACTTAAGTCAAGGTAATGAAATGAGATAACTACCCTTAAAATTAAATAATAATTAAAATGGGATAGCTACCCATATAAAATAAATTACATTAACATTAAACACCCGTATGTTTAATACACGCTCTAATACATGCCCTGATCACAATAATTAGTTAACTATATATTTATATATTCAAATAACAGAAGAACTAAAAAAATTTTTAACTCCAAACGGCTGAACAGTTCTTGAATCATAGCTAAGAATACTCGATCAAGTCATCTTTCAAACAAAAAAATCTAAATCGGTTCACCCGTTTGGGAGCTACGATGCCACAGACAGACACACAGAGAGATACACAAACTCACAGATACACACGCTACACTTATAACACCCTTCTTTTTGGGTTGGGGCTTAGCAAATAATTGCGAAGCATTGCCGGGTCCGCTAGTAGAATATAAATATAACATACCACTTTCTATATAAGAAGTATGACTTGTTATACATACCACTTTCTATATAAGAAGTATGACTTGTTATACATACCACTTTCTATATAAGAAGTATGACTTGTTATACATACCACTTTCTAAATAAGAAGTATGACTTGTTATACATACCACATTCTATATAAGAGTATGATTTGTTATACATACCACTTTCTTTAGAATAATGTAGCAAATTGGTTGTGCATGGCTAAATTTATATTTTGGTATCACTTTTAAATAAAAAGGAAAAGTTAAAATTTGTATTTATTTTATAACTTCAAGCACTGGTTATAAGTAAAGAAAACATTTTAATCTGGTTTTATATGCCACATTTATGTGGGAATTAAAAATATATTGGTTATTTGCAGTGCTGGCTCGTAGCTAAAATTAGTGGGGGCTGCCGTACCGAACATTTTTAGTTTTTGTTTTAAAATTGTGTAAAAAGAAACTCACATGTATGGACAGAAAATGTATTTAGAAACCTAAAGAACAAAATCAAACATGTTTTACTTACTTTAACCTAATTTGTTACAGTTCAAGCTTGATCTATTCATTCAGTTTCAAATGACGTCCGATCTTCTTGTTTTAATTACATTAGCGAACACAATTTTGTATTGTATTGTATTTTATTGCACATATTAATATGTTTCGTCACAAAGAAAACGGTCCAGTATCTATAACTAATGCATATAGATCTGTAACTAAATACGTACTGGTCATAAATTAATTGACTAAGTATTGACATTCATAACAGATTTTTATTGGATTTTCAAAATACATATTTAAACTATAATAAACTTTATCTACAATTTTCAATTTTATTTTATCTTTAACCGGCTGTAACTGTTCTCAAACTTTCAGCAATACTAAGTCATTTTGGTGTGTTTTGCAAGTATTTTTTCAAAAATTTGCCAGATATAGTAATTATATCCCAATCCAAAAGTGTTCCATAGTTTTTTTTTGTAGAAAAAGGTACAAAGAATTCAAATATGCCAGGTAAAAATTGATTGATGTAAAATTTTCAGAGTTATTAGCTCAAGAAACCAAAAATGTTCAGTAACGGAAGCAAAAAGTCAAACTTTAGGTTTACATAAAAAATAGTAAATAAATTAAAAAATTTTTCAAAATGGTCAAAAGTTTTGTAATTTAGTTCTAAATAGACATGTATACAAATATATGCCAAGTTCAAATTTCTTTCTTTTTTTTTTTAAACGCCAGCCACTTTTTATGTTCCTACTACAAGACTGCTAACAAAATCGGGCCGATTTTGAAAACAGTCGAAAAACTAATTTAGGAATATATGCTTTACCCGAAAATGTTATTATAACAAATTAATTGTAGAGAATAAATCATAGAATTGAACTGTATACTTGAAAATTCTTATTTTATAAACTTATTTCACTTTGTTTCACTAAATTAGATCAAATGAACAAAACTCTCACTAACGTATCGTATACAGTTCCAGACGATCTGGACTGTGGGAAAAACGTATAATGGTTGCACCTATTGATTTCAACTAAATGTCTGTATTTCATGGACAAATAGAATCTGAACAATAAATGAAGTTTATTTTATATATACGAAAATATGTAGTTTTTTATTCAAGTTGATATAAATATCACTAAACAAATATAGCGATTGGTCATAGATATGGCGTGTTCATAATGTGCTTTCTCATTCGTTGAAATCTGTCCAATTGTAAGGGTTTACACGTTCATATCTAAGAACCTATAAGAGTGGCAAATGATTGGAAGACAGTGTTAGAAAGTTTAAATCTTGAATCCAATGGTGTCCTTAACTTCTTCTCAAAATAAGTCTGTCGAACGATTTTGAGCCTTAGGGAAGCAAAAAGTTTGAGTCATTTATTTGTGCTTTCTCGCACAGCATTAGCTGTATAGAAAACTGCAATTTTAAAATGATAATTACATATGTATTTATACATTATAGAAAAATGTATACAATACATTTTAATAAATACAAATATTAAAGTTTAAATCATTTCCTTTCCAATGGTTTTTGTTTTATTGAGATTTTATGATTTTTAGTGGGTGAAATATTCAATACAAGTCGAGTTGTCTCAGACTGCTCAATTGACTACTGCGGCGCGCTGAGAGGTCTCAATTAAGACTTCCTATAGTACCAGGGTTAAAGCACCAATTGCTCTAATTTTTGAAATCCTGTGGCAGTTTATTGTACATTTTTAACGCAAGTTTAAACAAAATTTTTGGAAAGTTTACAGGAAGGTGGTAAATTATGAAAAATTTGATGCTGTAAATTTTATTGAAACATCTGTTAATAAATGTAAAGTTCATATTTTTCAGGGTTTAGGATAAGGATAGTTCTAATGTACTTGGCATTAAAAATCTAATGTTTTTACCTCACAAATTTATAGAACTTAACCCGGTTGTGTTGTATTGCAATGTACTTTATTGAGAGTTTTTAAAATTGTTACAGGAATGACAAAAATAAAGATGTCAGCACAAAACGAGCAAGGATCTTCGTCCGAGTTTGTGGAGAAGAGAAGAGCATCTCTCGAGCGGTATTTGACTAGAACAGCTGCTCATCCTGTCCTCAGTGTCGATCCAGACTTCAGAGAGTTCTTAGAGGCTGGTACGAATATATCCTGTTTGTTTTATTCCATTTCAAATTTTTCTTAACTTTAAAAAAAGTTTTCTGATATATAGTTCTTCTCAGGAAAAAAGTGTGATAAGTTTTGTGAAACACTAGGAAAGGAAATGTCAAATAAAGCTGTTGCATAAAGTAGATGATTTGTCAGTATAAAGGCCCATTTACACAGGTCTTTGACGCATCAGTGCCATGACAGTTCAGTATCAGTAGGCCTGTATTTAATATTAACAGAAGTTCAAACTTTTATAATTCTATTAAAATAGAAATAATTTAGACCAATAGCCCAAAACATTTGACAGTTTTCTGTTCAATCGAGCACAAAAATAAATTCACTTATTGAGAAATTCTCCAAGCTGTGAATTCTTTATCGAAATCAATTCAGTTAGTTTACATTTATTTGTAACTTATTTACATTTATTTAGACTTGGATTACCCAAGTTCTAATGTAATTTAAAAAGCACATAAGATATACAGCTATAATCCTGTATCTACAAGACTCATTAAACAATATACTACAGTAGGATCTCGATTTAACTAATTGCAATTCAACAAATTTTGCGACTAAACGTCCTGGTCCTAAGGATTTAACGAACTATTTTTCAGGTAGCTGGTTTGCAATGTAACGAATTATGAGCAAAATATCGCTATATAGTGAACTGTGAAAGAATGTGGTGGGGAGTTACCATCTGGTCAAGACTCGTACAAATCTATGTAAACAGTGATCAAAGGTTATAATGTTTGCCCAACATTCTATGAATCCCATTGTCCATTCAGTTCTTGTTCAGTGGTGTTCAACAACGCGTCATGGCTCCAACAAAGAGATGTGCCTTAATTGTGAAGGATAAATTGAACTGGTGGAACAGAGTGAAAAACGGAAAAGTGTGATGACGAGTCAGTACGCTATCGATGATTTTATTTTGAAGTCAAAAGCGAAACTGAATGCTGTCAAAAAAGGTGTGCACGCTGACATTGGGAAATGTTTGATTAAATGGTCCAAGGAGTTTCGAGATAAAAACATCCCAATCAGTGGACCGTTGCTGAAAGAAAAAGCTTTCGCATAATCATCCGAATGCTGTTGATCCTACTGGTAGTCGACGCTCAAAAAAGAAAAGTGTATATACTGATGACGATTGATATATTTTACAAACCACGAACCTAATACATACATATTTTTGTAATGTTCTAATTAAAACATTGTAAAATTATCTATGTTTAATAAACTGGTTTTTCGGAATTTTTTTACAGTTTGTCCCAACACACTATTCAAACCTTGATTTAAGAAATTTCTCGGTCACAGACTTTGATATACCGAATTCACGATTAATGCAATTATAGATTTAACCAACATTTGACTGAATCCCAAGGAGTTCGCTAACTGTATGTTAATGAAGCAAAACTTCTCTGCATTGGCTATTATTATTTTTTTTTTTCAGATAACGATTTACCTAAGGCTACAAATACATCGGCATTAAGTGGTGCTGGGGTGATGAGATTATTTAACAAAGTTGGAGAGACCGTGAACAAAATGACTTATAAAATGGAAGAGACTGACCCCGTGAGTATGTAGTTAGTGTTATAGATCCTATAAAAGCAACGTAAGGTTCTCTAAGAAATATGGCTGACTAACTATGAATGTTTTGTTACAGTGGTTTGAAGAAAAAACTCAGCAAATAGAAAGCCTAGACAACCAGCTGAGAAAACTTCTCTTCAGCGTGGAGACTCTGGTTTTGGGACGTAAAGACTTGGCTGCTCTCACATCGGCTTTCGCCAAATCCGCAGCTATGCTCAGTAACTGTGAAGAGCATACTTCCCTTTCTAGAGCTTTGTCGCAACTGGCTGAAGTGGAGGAAAAGGTAAGTCTGCCAGATCCGTATTAAAACATTAACCACGGGTATTATGTAATCAGTATTCACGGTTAGACATTAGCAATAGCGAATAAAACCACCAGCAATCGTCAGGGTGGCTAGTGACAGGGAAAACCTGGAAAAGTCAGGGAATTTTACTTTTCTGGAAAAGTCAGGGAATTTTGGTTAAGGTCAGGGAAAAATAAAATTTCTAAGGAAAATAGTTAAAATTAATTACCTATTTAAAATCATAGATTAATACAATTTTTAATTGAAAAAATAAACATTAAAGATAAGATGAACTTCTAAATTAATCAATAAGAAAACTACGTATTCTGCTCCGTAAAAACAATTATCGGCAAGTTACTGCAGTGATTGTGGCAGCTTGTTCCAATGCACTTGCCGCGATATGACCTTGATTTTTTCCCTAACGTGCTGTTTCTAAAAATGTTAGTTTTATTATTAAATGTTTTTGAATTTGGCTATTGTTACGAATTGATGGGGTGTGTATTAAAAGATATATATTAGTTATATTCAGTGTTAGAGTTAGTATGTTTAGTGTAAAGATATTACTTTGCGTGAGACAGATGGAGGTAAACAAGGAAGCATAAATAAGGATGGATGAGCTTGGCACAGTGGTGCGGCAAACTTGATAGGGTTAGGATTTCTAGTTCCCTTATCACCCGGGTTCAAACTCTACTTTACTGTGTTAGTAACAAAGGGACAGATCAATAAAAACAATGCATCAGTGTGGTTCAGTGGTAATACTTATCTCTCTGTATTTATACTAATACAATCCA
Organism: Philaenus spumarius; assembly: GCA_018207615.1. Lineage (NCBI taxonomy): Eukaryota > Metazoa > Arthropoda > Insecta > Hemiptera > Aphrophoridae > Philaenus > Philaenus spumarius. The sequence goes on along the minus strand of JAGFPH010000426.1, from coordinate 528,705 downwards.
ATAACACAAATATATATATAATTTGACACATTAGCCTTTACTTATGATCTACATACATTTCCTTTACTAGATACTACTTTCGTATGACAGACTGAAACAAGAACTCGGTAAACAAAGCTACTGAATTTACTTTAATTAAACTTTCCCGTTAACCTTTTGACTCCAAACTCAATGTGATATTAATAGACTAAGTATTCTGTGACTCACTCAAATCTCGTTCTATTGCAGAACCGGTTTCGTCCTTCAATCTCGTGTAGACTTCTCGTAGTGATGACTTGTCTCTTGCTGTCCAGCTTCCAACCCTTAGCTTCTCAATCACAATACTTGGCCAAGTCCCGGCCAAACGTCCTTAGCTAACTGGCCTAGCTCCCGGCCCCACACTTTAACAGACTGGCCTCGAATCTAGATTAGGGTTATGCTTATATAACCCATCTAACTTCCGTGTTGACAAACTACACTGTTCTTTCGTGCAACACAAAAACACTTCCGCCAAGCTCATCCATCCTTATTTATGCTTCCTTGTTTACCTCCATCTGTCTTACGCAAAGTAATATCTTTACACTAAACATACTAACTCTAACACTGAATATAACTAATATATATCTTTTAATACACACCCCATCAATTTGTAACACTATCTTCATATCAATTAACTAAATATTCAATGCAAATCTGTACCGGTAGTTGGATTACAAAAACCAATTAGTTATTTCTTTTATTATAATATAATAAAATATAATTTGAGTAATTCATTTAATTTAATATTTATAGTTATGAATGTGTAATTTTCAACTGCCGGTGGTTGGTACAGTAACGTAGATAGTATTCAATATTTAACTGTTGTAATATTACCGTGTTTAATTAAATATTTAATTAATTCCCTAAAAACTGATTTGCTCACCAATATAATTTGCTAAAATAAAATTAGCATGGTTTTGTTTGTGCTTTTTCTAAGATTGGTCAGGGAAAAGTTATTTAATCAGGGAAATGTCAGGGAATTTCAAAAGGTCATATCACTAGCCACCCTGAATCCTTTTGAACTGTTCTTCAAATTAAATTCTAAACACAACATGACACGTTTCGGACATTAATCGTCCATCATCGGGTGCTAAAAAACATTTAATCAAAAAGTTTAACTTAAATACAAAACAACAGTATCCATATAACACTCGCGCTCAATTAATTTTTATTTATTTATTTGCCACAATTCAGCACATACAGGACAAATATCCAATGCCAGATGACATGTCAATGCAATACAATATATTACAATACACAAACATTCAATAACAAACATAAAACATTAACACTACAATACCAAAGTTTCAAGATATATATTATTTGCACAATTTTTTTACAGAAACTACACCTCCAAAAATGTCATAGGCAATCTGTTCATTTCTGCAACATAACTCCCCTACTGAGTAAAAACAGTTTTCCATCAGATAAATATGTTGTTAACACATTTTTAAATTTATTTAAATTTTCAATTTGCTTAAAATAACTGGCAATTTCATTGTATATTTCAATAAATCTAGTTTGGTGCTTTCTCAAACATTGTGGTCTTGAGTAGAGGATAATCGAACAAATGTTTACATCTTGTTGAATATCCATGTTCGGTTTTATATTTTATAAATTGAGTTTGATTTAACAAAACACAATACATTCAATAGATATGCAGAGTGTTCATAAAGTCCCTTTAACCCCTCTCGTTATTTTTGTTACTGGAACTTTGTATATATCTAGTGTTGCACAACAGGACAAATTTGTCGACATATCTGCGCCTCTATGTTTTTGGGAGGCCTAGGGGGTAATTGGGTCATGTAATACACCATTGAAAAGCTTATTAAAAGAGAAACACAATGGCTTACTTAATATCTTACTTCGTTTCAAAGTAATAGACAATCAAAGTTCTGGAAAAT
>JAGFPH010000426.1:503248-526773 GCA_018207615.1 Philaenus spumarius | reverse complement strand
GTTTGGTTAACTTATTTTCAGCAACAAAAATAATGAGGGGGTAAGGGACTTTATGAACACTCTAAATATATATATATACATAACACTAGCTGAACCGTACGGCGTTGCCCGTGGTGGTTGGTATTTTCAGTCTTTTTAACGTAATTGTATTCTTTTTAAGTGTGCAGTCAGTGAGTGGTATTTGGCTTTTATATATATAGATCTTAAATAATAAAAGCACTATTGTCATAATAATAAAAGATCTGAAATTATGATTTTAGTAACTTTGATCCCCCCAAATCCCTCCTAAAATTTCAAAATTTTTCATACCCTTTCTTATTGAGCACCTATGGCCTTAGAGGAAGCTACATACCAAATTTCATTCCAATCCGTTTGGTAGTTTTGAAGAAATCGTGATTTAATAACTTTGATACCCCCAAACTCCCCTTAAATTTCGAATTTTTTTAAACCCTTTCTTAGCAAGTGCCTTTGGCCCTAGAGGTAGCTACTTACCAAATTTCATTCCAATCTGTTCGGTAATTTTGGAGAAATCATAATTTATTAATTTTTACCCCCCAAACCCCCTAAAATTTCAAATTTTTTAAAACCCTTTTTTAGGGAACCCTTATGACCCTAGAGGAAGCTACATACCAAATTTCATCCCAATCCGTTCGGTAGTTTTGAAGAAATCGTGATTTAATAACTTTGATCACCTCAAAACCCCCATAAATTTTCGAATTTTTTCAAACCCTTTCTTACTAAGCAGCTATGGCCCTAGAGGAAGCTACATACCAAATTTCATTTCAATCCGTTCGGTAGTTTTGAAGAAAACGTGATTTAACAACTTTAATATCCCCAAACCCCCCTAAAATTTTTTTCAAACTCTTTCTTAGTGAGCACCTATGGCCCTAGAGGAAGCTATATACCAAATTTAGTTCCAATCCGTTCAGTAGTTTTTTTTTGAAATCGTGATGAGTGAGTCGGTGGGTTTTCACTTTTATATTATTTAGATTTACAATCCAACTAACATGTCTGCAGCTGGCGCAAGACGGTGCACTGCGTTATCAGTTGGTTTTAACAGATAGTTGGCTGGGTTATTAGGTCAAAGGTGGGGGTTGCATCAAACAGTTTTTTTGTTATTTAAAAGTCTATTTGGTTGCTGATGTTAATTTTTATAAATGTGGTACTCTTCTACAAGATTCATACAATTGCCTTTTTTTTGCATTTATGCAATATTTGCATGATTTCGTCTATGTTATTGTATGAACCTTACAATGTGTTCTTACAAATTAAGGAAATTGTCTACCTTTACGAACTTTAAAAATTGAGCTATGAATGACTATTCTGTTTTGAAAAGTATGAATTTTGAATGATTTTAAAATTAAGATTAGTCGTACTCAAGTGTTACTACTGTGTGAATTTCATAATGCAGGTGGAAAATCTACACAATGAACAGGCAAATACAGACTTTTCTATCCTGTGTGAACTGTTGAAGGATTACGTGGCTCTTGTTGGGGCTATTAGGGTAAGTAAACTAAAACGTAGTTTGTATTTTATCTTATTAGAAATTAAAGCCAGGTCAGCAACTACTACTATAGGTAGATTTATAGATGGCGACCAGATTTGAATACTTGTGCGAAAGAGGAGTTAGTAAAGGGAGTATGTTTCGCTCTCCATCGACAGTGACAGACCCAGCCAGTTGGAATGTAAAACATTTGGCAGTATATCAGTAAACAATAAATTACCTTGCCTTGCACAGTAATTATCTTTCGCTGGTAGGAAACACAATTCGTATTACCTCAGAACTTTGCCACAAAAGTTGTTTTTTGTGTAATTTTTTATAAATTTTAAAATAATAAGGCTATTAACATGTACCATATTGTCATCTGATTTAATAATTTACTTTAATAATAGTTTACTTAAAAGTAGTTTAATTATCTGTAGCTCTGCTGGTGTATCGGCAATTTGGTGCAGCACTCCCTATTTCCACTTGATAGTATCCATAACATTTAATATAATGAGTAATTTTTTCTTTAATTCTCTTTGTATACTTTTTTAATACATAATCCTTAAGCGTAATCTTAGTAGTCATCCCCCAGTTTATGAAAAAGATACAAAATCTATGTATGGAACTGTGCGCTTCACAGTTCCACTAATGAGGTGTTTGGCTGTTGTGCTCACATAGGAAGCTGCATGCAAGGTATGAGGGAAATAGAGCACTGTCACTCCTGCTGTGCCAACCATGGCTTGCTGGGAGGAAGGTGATTTTTTAGCTTGAGGTAATGCTATGATTTCAGAAGGAACAAATTTATTTACTATTGAGGAACAATGCTTTTCAACATTGAAAAGAATAATGGAGAAAAATTTCTTCAGTTATCATACAGAGATCAAGGAGAAAATGATCTTTCACGCAAATTTAAACAAAAAGAACAAATTTAATTTTTAATGAATACAGTATATTAAACTTGTACTGTAACAATTTAGGTTAAAGTAAGTGAACAATTTTTGATTTTCTTCTTTTAGGATTTTATCAAGTTTCTGAATACACTTTCTCTTCATACATGTTTGTTTATTTATCACAATTTTAAAACAAAGGCTTAACATTTTCTGGTGCAGCACTCCTATTTATTTTAACTACAAGCCTCCATTGTTAATTATCAAATGAAAGAAGTCAAATTTGATTCACTTATCCTTATAGGCTATATTATTTCTCAAAGGTGTTTTTTTTTTGGGGGGGGGGGGAAAGCCATACCTCCCTTAATTCATCATCAAAATTAATGATTCAAACATCATTTTAAAGCTGATGTTCCCCGCTTCTGACGACACTCATACAAATGGCTTGAAATTAACGTTTAAGGTTTAGGAGGTAAGTGCTCCTAACTTGCAAATTTTCGCACGGGTCAGCTAGTTTTATGATATTTCTGTTACCAAATAAAACATGTAAAATCATTTTATATGCTTACAGGAAGTATTCCATGAGAGAGTGAAAGTTTACCAAAACTGGCAGCATTCCCAGCAAATACTAAATAAAAAACGGGAACAGAAAGCAAAGCTGGATTTGGCCAACAAACCAGACAAAGGAACCGTAGTTGAAATATGTGAGGTTAGTATTTTTATTTTGCCATTATTAAACAATCATTTACAATCAATTTCAAAACATAGACTTAATACATTCAATACAAGTTATGTATATACTGTGGTACAATAGAGAAATATATACACAAGAGATAGAATTTAAAAGCAATAACCATTTACATATTTTATTACACCAATGTTTAATTGCCATGACTCTTATTCCACTCGGCACCAGGATTTTCTGGAGTCATAAAATTCTGTCACACTTTACAAAGCTTGCTTTCAGCCCATCTATAAAGTAGTTTTAAATTTTTTCCTAGACAGATGTTTGACATCATCTGGCAACATATTGAACAACTTTATTCCACTTTGATTAAAGTGAACCTGACATGTGGAACATTTATATTATTCCTATTTCTTGTATTTTATGAGTGAACTTCGCTACGAGCATCAAAGTGACTTAGGTTGGCTTTAACATGCAATAAACACTGCAAAATATACATGCTTGGAAAGGTTAATAATATATTCAATGGCAAACTTTTTACAGGAAGCAAATTCGCATGACAATAAAAAATGCATAATATGCCATTACAACTTCTTACCTAAACATGTTTTGAGATTTTGTTATAAAAATACAAAACTATCCCTAGATAGTTTGGAACACAAATAGTTTGTATGATGATCCCAATTCATCATTTTCCTGATTGGTTTCTAACTTGTTCATAGAGTAGATAAGGTGCTCTGTTTTATTAATTCTAAGCTTAAGTGAATTTCTAGTAAACCAGAGTGCAGACCTTTCCAACACAGTGTTGTTCAATGCTTTTATATCTTCTAAGTTTTTACTGGCCGTATGCAACGTTGTACCATCTGCATAATGATCTGATTTCTAAGGTAATTGGTAATTGGTACTACATAATGCAATGTCTTATTGACTTTAATACGATGATCACTGTCGTGAAATTAAATAAAACTTCATGTTTCTAATCATGAGCTACTGAAATTGTTTGAAAAAAATTTAAACTTGAACTAGATTTATGTCAAAGAAGCATTATAATGAAGTGAACACAGTTTTTCACAAAACATATTTAATAGTCAAACGCGTTTCGATGAATACATAATAAAATTGTAGCTCTCTTGTAACAGCTTGTAGTTTAAGGCACGAACGCAGGAGTACCAACCCCTAAAACAATAAATGTTTATTATTTTACTCCCATTGATTCCTGAGAGTGAAAAATTGGCACTAGATTCCATAAATCTTATATAGAAAAAGTAAGCAGGAGTTCTTAACCTTCTTGCCCCCCCCCCCCCCCCAAAAGAAAGGCGCAGTCCCTCCCCCCCCCCCCCCCCCCCCCCCCTTTGAGCAAATGTGGTGTGGTCTCCCCCCCCCCCCCCCCCAATACCACCATATGTGGTTATACAAGTATTACAATTGAAATTTGAAACTAAAGCTGATTATTAAATGAAAATATAGACAATTTCACACACAAAATTTAATATTTCTGTACATAACTTTATTTTGAACATATTATTATCAGAACATATGAAATCAAAGAACTAAATACAAATTTTTGGAGGTAATCTAGGATCTATTTTAGGTTGGAATGTAATACCAGAGAGGGCTGGCACTGTTGGTCCTTGACAATATTTTCAATATTTTTTTTAAACACTCACGCCTCCCTTGAAATTCTACTACGCACTCTAAGGGGATACACCCCCCATTTTGAGAATTCCTTTGGGTTGATTTGAGGTAACTGTCCTTATACAATACATATAAATTTTATTAACTTCCTACAAACTGTAGAGCTATAATTTGGTACATTTTATTCCTAAGTGATATATATATATATATGAGAAAGAAATACCATTTGCATTTCGATACTTCAGCCTAAGGGTGAAATGGTAAAACTACCCTTAAAAATAAATAATAATTTGTGCACTAGCTTTGAATCTAAAGACCTTAAACTTGACACATATTACGCTTAAATTTAGTTATAGTAAATAAAAATAAAAGGTACCAGGAACTGGCACATACTTTCTCACGAATATATTTAAATTATTAAAACAGATTCATTGTGGCTTCATAATTGTAGGTGGGGTAGGAGAGGTGATATAAAAGTAGGAGATTAACTAAATATTATTATTATTAGCTAGAGAGAAAACTATTCGATCGATTTCGAACAAATTTGCACAAAGCACGTCTATTAGGCCTGTTTAGTAGATGCATGAAATTTTTTTTTGAAAAACAACCCCCTTTTTGGCCAAAAAATCCCCCAAAATCAGTTATTATTATTATTAGCTAAACAAGAATTTTTAGAAAGATACGGTTTTCTGCATATGGTAGGGAACATTAAGGGCGACAAATAAGCCAAATTTGATCAAAATCGTTTGAAGCCATTTTTTTACAAAAAAATTATAACTGATTTTTTGGCCAAAAAGAGGGTTGTTTTTCAAAATTGTTCAAAATTGTTTATCGTGCATCCATACAGGCCTACTTGACATGTCTGGTTCAAATTTGTTTGAAATCGATCGAATAGTTTTCGCTCTAGCTTTGTATACATACAGACATACATTTATACAGACATACAGACAGTCATTTTGTAAAAACCACTTTTTTGGACTCAGGGGGTCCCAAAACGGATATTTGCACAAAAATTTCAACATCGATTTTTTTGCGATCACTATACTTTCTTTATACTATAGTATAGTGAGAAAGTAAAACAATTATGTTTAGATTATTTGCATCTAAGGGGTAAAATATTTTTCGTACACGTAGTATTTTATGTAAAATGTACTCTTAGAAGTGAAATGAATCTCAAAACCTGTTCGGGAGTCATGAGTAACAAACTGGCAGACAATAGGATTTGTAGCGCTTATGGATACACAGCTAATAATTTATGTACGCTTAAAAGCTAAACACAGATTGATTTGGGTAAAACTCACTGTGCATTTTTGGGCCATGGAACTTGGATCTGAAATTGTTTTGTTTTTTTAAATAATGGTAAGGCTCAGTGTCTACGCGATAGTCCTTTCATTTATTTAATCACATCACTGCGAGCTAATCCAAGGGTACCAGCTAGTTTTATATAAAAAAAAGAAGAAAATTGAGGTATCAACAATCTGTTTGACAACACTAGAAGCGTAAATGAGGGAGATTTTATAATACTTATGTTAGCAAATACAGGTGACGTCATTGGCAATGCCATCAAACGTCATCAACAGTCAAAGTGTTGAGTAAATAAATTTCACTCTTCCTAGTAGGCTTTCAAATACAAAAGTTTGTCTTCAGTTTTCAAACTTATAAATTTTCCTTTAATAATTCCCAAATTTAGTATTTAGATATATTTTGTATGATGATTATGAATCATACTTATTTTGTTGAAGTATTATTTAATAAAGTATTTTCTTTAAATGTTCATCAAAGCGTCAATAAATACATTATGTTTTTGACAGTGGGAGTCCAAGGTAGAAAGGTGTGAGGAAGAGTTCAACTGTATTTCCAAAATGATAAAGAAGGAAATGGAACGTTTCGAAGTAGACCGAGTGAAAGACTTTAAGGCGGTCATCTTGAAATACCTGGAGACCCAAATGTCGCACCAACAACAAGTAGGTCTATTTGAATATCAATGGTAACGTTTGTAATAACTTATTCTAGAACTAAAATACACAGTGATGAATCAGCTGAAAAATGGTTCTTCTTAAATGGGAGGCTTTAAAAAGAAATATTGTTCTTTTGAATGACTTCTATAACTCACAAAAGGAAATGGCTGCACAGAGGAATTAACAAAGCTGAGAGTTAATAGTAATGTTATTAGTTATACAGGATGTACCGTAAGTGAAGTGCCAAACTTCAGGAAATGGTTCTATGGGTCAAAATAAAGAGAAAATGAAGAATAACTTTAAAAAAAATACACTTTGTTTTCCAGATATCCACCAGTTTGTTTGTTTTACAAAATAATTCATATGTAAAGAATGGTTTCACCGATTGAGTTCAAATTTGGCATGAAGTTTAACCTAAGAGTGCTGTATTGTAGGAAAAATAAACGATCATATCCAATCATGCATTTCAAAATGGCGGCTTTTTGAAAATTTCGAACCCGAATTACCCAAAAAGCGTATATTTTGACGAAAAATGTCAAGACACCTTTTTTACAGCCCTTTTGATTACCTATCGCATGGTGTAACTGTCAGAACAATCGGATGAAGGATAACAGTTAGGTTTTGTATAATAATTGGTTTGTTCAACCAAATGCAGTAAACACAACAATATGGTGGGTACGTGTACTGTTATTATTTGTATTTGGGCAACCATTTCTCTTGCCGACATTCGCCAATTTATTTTAAATAATATTTCATCACTGGTAATTCATAGAATTTGCATAATTAATTGTATCATTTTTTTAATAGATACCCTGTAGAATTGGATAGGCCTACATCTTCAGTCTACAGTAAATGTATATTTTTAATGACAAAGTTACAAATATATCACATACAGTAGACTCCCGCTATTCCAAACTAATTGGGACTGAACACTGTTCGGTTTAGCGGGAATTCGGAATAGGCGGATTTCATGAATAATATTAACGTATTGACTTGTTCAGGCGTAAATTAAGTGCGAGGACATCTGCTGGTGTCTGTTCTATACAGCGTTGATCGGCTCGGAGGAAAGCGAGGAGGTTAAACGCTCAAACTGAACTCATATCACACATAGACGAGGCAAATGCTCTTGGTCTCGCCTTAGTGTAGGTTTACAACATTCGTTTTTCCTTCCATTGCGTTACGATTCCATTTTATTCTAAAAACAGAAGGGAAGGGAAAGGTTGTTCGAACTGTCCGTTTTGTCATTCTGCAATCTGTCCTTTGGTACCGCATTGTCTTGAAAAAAGATCGAGAAAAACATAAAATTCCTTCGAGATAACAGAGGAGAAAAACGGACGAAAGCAACTGGCAGGTGGCAACAACACTACTGATGCTTAGCTGTTGTATTATCTAATCCTTCATTCTTTCTAAAGGATGCTTGTTGTGGTAGCTTCCTTCCCGCAAAATGGATGAAAAACCTGAAGGAAACAAAACCAGCTTTCATTCCAATTTGGTTTCAGGTGTTTTCATCAAGCCTAGGCTCTGTGTATGTCTCTATTTAACTTATTTGTATAACAATAAATGTACTTTTTTTCACGATGTATTTTTAATTTCTCATGTTTTTATTTAATATTTTTTTAAATCGTTATTTTTTCTGAATTCTGTTCTGAATAGACGGATTTTCGGAATAGAGGGACTTTACTGTACTTGATTAACTGTTTCTCACTTTGTTAGGATTCAAAATAATTTGCGTCGCTAAAAATCTCCTTGTTAAAATTCAAAGCTAACAAGCCTGTAATCAGCGTCTGGAGGGTTAAAAAAGTGATGCAATATTAATTTTCAAAAAATTGTATTTTGTTTCAGCTCATCAAATATTGGGAAGCTTTTCTGCCAGAAGCCAAAGCGATTGCTTGATGTATGCAGCCTCTCCCGAACTGTTGAACGCATCTGAAAACATAATTTTGTTTAACCAAAAGAAAGTATGATAATTGCCGCAACGGCTTTGAAATGTTATTTTTGTTTATCGTATAATTTTTGTACACATATAGTAAGAGATACACATTATTTAGATTTTTATTTTCTTCTAGGACCTGAATTGTCCGAGACTGTACTTACTCGTGTAAAATGAAAGTTACAGGAAATGTGTTTGATGAAACAATAAAGAGAGCTTAATGTAAACTGTTAAAGCAAACAGTAACTAATCTCGCAGAAAGTGTTTTATGTACGGTACTGTTCATTAATCAAAATGTCGAAGTATTAGTTGTCTTAAATTTAACATAAACACATTCCAGTCCGATTGCTAACTGCAGCGAAACAATTCACCTTTGTCGTAATTTTTATTTTTACCTGTTTAAAATAAGTTGGGTCCTAGAAAATCTCGTTAGAAAATATCTTAGTTTGTTAAGAAATTGTATGATTATTATTTAAAAAATATATGAGATGTATATTTATATATGGATAGTAAAAATGTATTCTTTGTTATATTTTTCATAGTTTGTTTATTTAATTTGTGTTTTGTCGAGATTTTTTCTGAGTATAGGGAAGCCAGTAATTATTTTCATTGTGATATTTCTTGGTTTTTTTCCATAGAATGAACTACAATCTATTGCTACACTTACAAATGAATTTTCGCTAATCAGATATTTTAATTCTACCACAGTAAAAGAATTGATTTGTTCAAATTTTGAATACTTCAAACTGTTTGTATACGGATTTAAGTGTTTTATTTCTACATTCAAGTCTTTCTAATTGAAACTGAAAAGCCTTGGCGTTTGTCTTGAGTGTATCCGCATGTATAATATAATCCACACGTAAATAATTCATCCATTTATATTTGATTTAAACATTTAATATTATCAGTCATGATGGGTTTCACTAATCCTACGCCTTTATTGAAAAGAATAATTATAAAAGAAGTGGTTGGCAAGAGAAGTATGTTTTTACTTTGGAAATTAGCTACATTCATCCCTTAGTTTCATAAATTCATCATTTATTTGTTTAAACTAGTTCACTATTGTTCATTTCTTAACCTTTTCGAATCTCATTTCGGACTCCCCATTGGAGCAGAGAATAAAGAGATGTATAGAGTGCACACTGGAGTTTCGCCGGCCCAAGATGGGTGCTATTCCTTTGATCTTGGCCAGTGCCGCGCGCAGTCCGGTTCACTCACTGCTGTGAACTCGTGCTATCAAAAATTATAAATTAACAAAACTATTTGCAACAATAACAAAAAAACTTTGCATAACATATGTAATTAACTAACAAAATCACTCAATGGTAGGCTAAACTGCGCGACGAGCCAGCTACAGCGCTCAATTAAAAGGCTTTAAATAATCGCTGATTGCTAAGTAAGTACTAACGGTATGTGAAAATGGATTTGAGATATGAAACAATGAACTCTGGCAACATATCTCAGCAGATATTCTTTTCTCTTACCAAATAACAAAATTTTTCCTCGCACGTCGAAAATTTTATGTTTGTTTGTTTTTAATTAAATTTATGTTTCAGAAAAACATTTTGCTCATTAAGTTTTGTACATTTAAAGCACACTGTTGCCTTCAGCAAGGTTTGGTCATTCTAATTGTGAAGTTTCATAATTTTTGAACCATGTTTAGAGGTATAAATGACGTGATATGATTGCTCGCGCGAGTCAAGAGCAGCGGTCTTGCCGAGTTTTGGCCGCTAATAGCGGACTCTTTTGGCTTCCATATACCTCTGTACTCTCTGCATTGGAGCCCCCATACCTCATTTTATGTGCAGGTATTGAGTACGCTTTAATAACTACTGCAATTATACTACTGAATTATAAACAAAAATAATTTCTTACTTCTAGAAAACATTTTTTTCTTTTAGTAGAATAGTAAAGCTAATGAAAACACCAAAAATACAATAAAAATTATTCGCATAAAATTTGTTAATCTAGTAATTTACAAATACAGCCTAACTGTTGAATGGTTTCATATTCCTTTTCTTCGTCACTGGATATTATTCATCGTCGTCTAAAGATTCCTCCAAATACTGACCTAAAATATTCCCACTCATATGAATTCACTAATTACGCATACTAAAAACCACAAAATAATTCAAAGTAACCTCAAAACAATGACATGACTAAATCAGCTGATGACACAACATCGTTAACAGAATAATAAATGAATACTTATTGTCATAGATTTGTTCGTCACTGATTCACAGAATATACTGAGTACAATAGTTTGGGCTGAAATACGTAACTTTGAACGGTAATTCCACGCAAGTATCGAAAAAATCCGTTGTCGGCCAGTAGCCGACATGTGACTGGAAATGGGAAATGGCTGCTGTCGGCTGACAGTCGATAGGGTTAAAGGATTACCAGCATGTTCAGCATAATTAATAATATCGATTTCCTATTTGAAAAATTTTCTGTTACAACAGAATTATTTTAAAATTTGACTTGACCTACATTCTAAGAGAAGTATGAAATGAGACAATGATTATTACTTTAACCCTTTTGCAGTGGGATCATAGTTGTAAAAGTGGAAATTAGATTTTTTTTATAAACCACAAACCTTTTTTTAAGCTCTAAAATACATTATTTTTTTGCAAAAAAAACATCCAATTTCGAAAATTGTGATTTTACAACATGTTCTCCTCAAATTTGTTAAGCAGCATTGCGAAATTGGTTTTGCGGCAAGAAAGTTTTTTAAAACAGTCCAAAAAAATGTGTTCGCACTGTAACGGCCGCATTTTAAGTCCGATTGAGTCCAAATTTGGTACTCACGTCCAAATTATCTAACAACTGAAAGCACGGTTTTTGACTGGAAGTAAACGATTTTTTCAGATTTTTTGTATGAGAATAAAACGTTTTTAGGGTTTTATCTAAAAAAATAAATATAGGATATTTTTCTGCACATTTTGTTATTTTGCACGACCTTATGGCTCGCTTAGTTCCCCCAAAATCGAACAAAACGCAAAATACAATAAAAATACCCAATTCAAATTCCACGTGGAGGACTTTACGATGATCTTCTAATCCGAGGCCCAACGGCCGTTTGTATGCCGCAAATAGAACGATGCTGCGCATTAGTCGAAGCTGGAGGCTTAAGAACAAAAAAATCTAATATATTTCGTACACATAGGCAGCTATTCAGCGCTTTGTTGAGTAGACCAATTTCCCAAAATTGTTGGTTAAAACCCTAAAAAATATAAATTTAATTTTAGAAATTCGCTAAACTCAAATTTTTAACTACTTAAAAGTAAGTATGAAACAAATATATTTATGATGAAGTCAATGTTACATTGATATTAATAAAGTACTAAATAATATATTTACCATGGTAGCAGGGCTACAATCTTCAAGAATTAGGCCAGTGAATTTAAAAATAAAAACTTTTAATAAACTGAAAAAATAACATTACAGTAATAATTAAGGATACATCCATCAGTTATACTGGTAAACTCATACATAGAAATTTATTATTTTATTGTATGTTTCAAGACACCTTACAACTGAAAAGCTGTAATCGCTTCAAATTAATTATAATTAAATTATTTTTTTCTTCCTTAGCAATTAAAAAATAAACATCTGGCACATAAACGTTTAAAAACTCAAAAAATTTAACACACTTTTTGCTTTATGTTTTCATTGCTTTTTGTTTAAGTGTTATTCACATGCTATTGTAATGAGTATTTTATAATGTTTTAAGGACAATAATTATTCTTTTTCCTCTTTTTGGAACAATTGTACGCCATACTGAAATTCTTATTTTCGATGCAACAATTTGGTTATATTGAAGGCTCTGTATAAATGGCACATACATGTAAGTTGCATTAAATTTTTTAGCGTACTATTAATTATATAAATGAAAATGATGTGTAATTTGTATTTTAAATAATGCTATATATATATATATGACTATTTAAATAATGAAATGTTTTCTTATTACATCCTTTGAATTGAGTAGATAATGTGATTACGGATACTCTAATGTAACAATTGGGCTGGTAATGTTTCACATTCTGGAATTATTTACCACAGTCGGAACTAATTGAATTAAGATTTTTTTTTAAACAGAAGTGAACTGTTCCGAAGATTCGGTGTATAAGAACCAATTGTTGCCACCACTGCAACTGTCACCCAGATCATTGCAAACATATAATACTCACTGCTCAATCAAGACCTACCCATTTGTAACAAGATGTAAATACTATTTTCTAAAAGTTAAGACGAGAAAAGGGGTTTAGTTTGAGATAGATTTCCACTGTCGAGGCATTGTTTAACTTTTTTACCGAATTTCCATACGAGAGCTATTCCAGTGACTGTTATTGTGAGACCTAAGGTGGAAGTAGTCAATGAGCGACTGATCACGGTCCTCAGAACACGTTTTGGGGTGTCATTAAAAATTGTATATACAGGGTGTTTCACGGGAACCCTGACAAACTTCAGGAAATGGTTCCTTGTATCAAGGGAAGAAAAAAATGTTATATAAATGTAGGTCCCAAACCCATTTTTTCGTACTTATAGCTGAAAATTGTTTTTTCAGATTTCCATGTAGTTCTAGTGTTTTTTTACCTCTAGAAAAACATTGAGTAGAGATATTGTGTTAAAACTTATACTGGTAGTTGGAGCAGAAAATTCTGCAAACATACCATTGTTTTACTTTCCTTACCCTATACTAGGTAAGGTAATTTTACTTTCCTTACCCTATACTAGGTAAGGTAAGTATTGCGATCGACCCAAAAATTCGATGTCGAGTTTTCATAATATCTTTACGTTTCAAGGCCCCCTGAGTCCAAAAAATGCATTTTTGGCAATTGGTCTGTCTGTGTGTCTGTGTGTCTGTGTGTGTGTGTGTCCGGAGTGCACAGGGCAAACGGCTGGACGGATCAAGCTGAAATTTACAGGATATCTTCAAACACGTAAACAATTTAACCCATGTAAATTTGAAGCAAATCGGAGTTGGTGTCTTACCGTGGGACCAGTTTTTAGCACATTTTTGGTATTTACTCCAAAACGACTCTAACGATTTTGATTAAACTTTGCTAACATACTCTGCTCAGACCCCCTTAACACGCTATGTACGCTATATACCCTTAAAAATTCGTTGAAAAAAGTTATTACAAAAACGCAAGTTATTTTGTTTGTATCTCCGAAATGGCTGGTCCTATCGACTTGAAAATGGTCTCATTCGATTCAGCGTCCAAAAGAATGTAAAAAAAGACACCCCACTCAACTTTTTCCATTTTTTCAAAAATTGACCCCAAAAACGCCCTTTTTGGGGGCAAAAATGACTTTTTTTAAACTAGCCGTGTTTGGTATCGACCTTGACATTTTTGGGGGTGAGAAATCGATTGAGACCAAAATCAGGTCCGTGGGATTAACCGTTTTGAAGTTAGTACCGCTTTCTTCGAAACGGATACTCCTATTAACTCGAAAATGGTATCATCAATCTCTCACTCGAAAAATTTGGTAATTGATACAGCATCTATTTTGGTAAGGAAAGTTGTGTGATGTGCACACCAGATGTTTTTAGTCAGAAAATAACAATAATTATTCGGTGGTTGCCTTCCAAATTGTAAAATTAATTTAAAAAATTAAAACTTAAAAAATGTTATTTTTATTTTACAAGCTTTTATGTGAAAACTACTTGACAACTTGGGCTGCAACCTTACCAAAAGTTGTCAAATTTTATGTAGAATAAGATTATATCACAACTTCCTTAGTTTAAAAGCAGTTTCAGACGGATATTTTATGATTTTGTAAAGTATTGTAACACAAAAAACAAATAAAATTTTAGAGATTGTACTCTAAAATTTTTCCTTTTTAAATAAGCTTGTTTTTAAACATCCAATATCATTCAGTGTGGGTTTTTATAATATAAAATATGAAGAAAATTCATTTAAACAAAATCTGCATAGCTTTGCCTATTAACTGTCTACCAATTTTTCACCATAACAATCGAAATTAAAAGGTAAAACAACATGTTTAATTAAGCATCTCCAAATTTACTTACAGTAATTTAAATTGTACATAGATAATAGTAATTTAAAATATTACAAATTAAGGTAAACCAAATATTAATTATCTTAAAACGTTTTCGAAGTGTCCCCCGTTGTGGTCTCGGCAAAGTCGAGCTCGCTGCAGCACGGAAGATGTTGCTCTTTGTACCATTTTAGGATTGTCTTTGATTGTTCGTGCAACATTGAAGATTCTTTCTAGCAGCTCCTGTCTTGTTTGCGGTTTTGTTTTGTAAATTTCCATTTTCATATATCCCCACAGGACGAAGTCCATCGGGGTAAGGTCTGGTGACCTGGGTGGCCAACGTACTGGTCCATGGTGAGCAATTATTCTTTCACCAAAACGGTTATGTAAGAATCGAGTCACATGACGAGATACATGCGCAGGCGCTCCGTCGTGCTGGTAAAACATAGTTCCTCTGATTTGGAGAGGGATGTCCTCAAGAAGCTCAGGAAGTACGAATTGTAAAAACTGTAAATATGTTACACCATTTAGCACCCCATCTATAATGTAAGGGCCTATAAGTTTGTCATTAATAAGTCCGCACCAAACATTGACTGAAAATCTTCGTTGAAAGTTTGTTTCTACTGTAGCATGTGGATTTTCTTCAGCCCATATGTGAGTGTTTTTCCAATTGTTAATACCATTCCGGGTAAATTGAGCCTCGTCTGTAAAGAGTATTAGGCTAACTTAACCAACCGACGATTAGCTGCAATCCAACGACAAAACACAGACCTCCTAATATTATCGCCGAGGTGAAGAGCCTGGACTTTCTGTAGATGATAAAGGTACAAACCTTCATTATTTAAAATTCTCCATGACTGAGTAGAAGATACAATGTGTTGTGTTGAAAGCCTCCTTACGCTAGTACCTGGGCTTCGTTGAACAGAATCCAGAATGTTTTCTTCCGCCTCAACTGGTGTTTGAATAACATTACCAGGTTTACGTTTATTAAAAGAACCTGTCTCACTCAAACGGTTATGTATGTCCGTAAATACTTGCCTGTTAGGTACACGCCTGTTGGAGGATCTTCTGCCATACTCAACAACAGCTGCTCTTGAACTTCCATTACAAAAGCCGTACACAAGTGCAAATCAGCGTACTCACTATTAGTAAAAATATTTTGAAATTATTGTTACTGTAAAGAAGGCTAGTGCTAAAATATTGTTTACAAATAAAAACTGTCAACAATGGGGTCAATCAGCTGACTAAAGACAGCTGATTAGTGATTGTATACCCAGCTTGAAACCATGTGTTAATTAATAGTAATATTAAATAACACTAAGGGAGTAGTTGGATTTAAAAAAAAAAGGCCAATACACTTTTTACATATGCATAGCAATTACTTCTGTTACCAATTTTATATTGAAAAATCAAACAAAAAATCTTATTCTACATAAAATTTGACAACTTTTGGTAAGGTTGCAGCCCAAGTTGTCAAGTAGTTTTCACATAAAAGCTTGTGAAATAAAAATAACATTTTTTAAGCTTTAATTTTTTAAATTAATTTTACAATTTGGAAGGCAACCACCGAGTAATTATTGTTATTTTCTGACTAATAAACAATGGTATGTCTGCAGAATTTTCTGCTCCAACTACCAGTATAAGTTTTAACACAATATCTCTACTCAATTTTTGTCTAGAGGTAAAAAAACCCTAGAACTACATGGAAATCTGAAAAAAACAATTTTCAGCTATAAGTACGAAAAAATGGGTTTGGGACCTACATTTATATAACATTTTTTTCTTCCCTTGATACAAGGAACCATTTCCTGAAGTTTGTCAGGGTTCCCGTGAAACACCCTGTATATGTTCGCACGGCGCAACTTTACTATTCGACTCTAGGCTAACCTATGGGAACAGAAATGCAAAAATAATAATAAAGGTTCTAACCTATAATATTTAGTCACAGTATGTTTACCTGTATTCAACATTTAACAGTAGAATGTAAAACAACGTCGTTGTCTGCAAAAATATTAGGCTAGAGTCGAATAGTAAAGTTACGCCGTTCGCACTCTTAACAGCCGCAATTTACGTCATACGTTGGTTTTTTAAGTGTTTTGGACGAGTTTGTTAGCCAAAAAAATCCAACAACCGGAAGTAAACATTTTTTTAGATTTTTCCTATTGAAATGAAACTTTTTTGGGGTTTATCTAAACTACAAATTAATATAGGAGATTATTCTGCACATTTAGTTTTTCTTATAAAACCTTAGAGCTCGTTTGGTCTCCCTCACCCAAAACTGATCAAAACGTAAAATACTTTAACACGCTACTTTCTGTAATTATTTTCTAAAAAACTGTAAGAGATTTTGAAAGTGTCTCATTAAAATATATACTTACTTTTAGGCCTATCTACATTTAAAAACATATATCATAACTTAAATTTTTATAATCACTAAGTTATACAGTTTTGAAAAAAAAAAACTTAAAATTGAGTAGCCTACCAGTTTTGCCTAAGTGTCCATAACTAGCAGAGCCGGCTCAAGAGTAAACTGCCGCATATGCAAATCTTGGGAAGTGCGCCCCTGCCGGGGCGTGAGGCTAAAGAGAGAGAAAAAAAAAATGTTTTGCTATTTGGTGAGTTTTAAGGTATTTTTAGATAGTTTTTGATCTTCTCAGAACTGAAGGTTCAAGATGCATAACTGCATGTTTTTAAATATTTAAGATCCAAAAAAATATCAAGTTTTTATAGCCCTGCTTCTTTAATTTATGGAATTTATCGGTATAGAGTTAATGATTTTACCAAAACCAATTAGTCTATCTGATTGAATTATTTATGGCATGGATTTAACTAAAATAAGCCAGTGAAGAATTAAAAAAAATATATATTTATTTAATATATTTTGTAAACATAAGCAATACAGAACGTCTAAAAAGAGTAATACAGAATTTTTGTTGTTCAAAATTAAATTTACCAACCTAAAATGTTACTGCTAAATGTTAAACCAGAGATTATATTAAAACATACCAATCACCAATAAAAAAAGAAAAAGATATCCAATAACACTACAAGCCTGCTTGTACTTAAGATTTCGAAAAGTACACTTTTCTCGACATTTTTTTTGCAAATTCAGTAACGATTTTGCTTATATCAATGGTTTCAAGAATCGAACACTCTATAGATATCATGGAGAGTCCGACCAATCTTTCTTGGGACATTGAAGACCTCTGAACAGAAACTGGAAGTGTTAGCATAATTCTTAATGCTACTGTTACAGTTGGGAAGTTCTCAGCTATGAAGTTTAAAACATCCACAGGTCCTTTAATCATGCTTTTTTCTAGATTTTTAATCATACTCTTGAAAATTTTTTAGCTCTTCGTATAGTTGAAGAGGCCATCAATGTCTTTGTGTTGACCGTCACTAAGAGCTAGGTGCAAATCCTTGCAACATTTCAAAACATCTTCATCCGCACAATCCATAAACTTAAAAAAAAAACGCTGTTTACACCAGTATTCATTTACAAATCTCACCTTTTGCGTATTACTGCATAGCAAAATCAAATTACACTGGGAAAACGAACGTGAAACAAAACAAGCTAAAGAAAGCACTTGCAACAAATCCGGTTCAGGACGCAGGACACAATACTGCGGAAATGTAGATTCTATTTTTGTATTAGAGGTAGAGACTAGGTAGCGGATGGCGGGAGGGGAGGGAGAATGAAGTAAAAAACAGAAAAAATGAGTTGGCCGGCTGGATGAATCATACTATGCTGTAAAGCGCCCCCAACTCAACCCACTGCTCTTGTTTATGTTTGCTTAGTCTACTAATCAAATAAAACTGCTTCAATTGTAAAAGTAAAATTGTTTTCTTTATACGCCGCTACTGGATTTTGTAAAATTCCTTACTGCAAGATGTACTTTAGCATCCTTATTTATCACAATTTTTTTGCGCCCCTGCTGGCTTGACGTCCTGTGTGGACGCACGCCTCACCCCCCCCCCTTTAAGCTGGCTCTGATAACTAGGCCTACCAGTGTAATAAACATTTTTGAAAAGTTGTAGTATGGTAAAGGCGGGTAAGAGTACGCAGCGGCATTTTGGACTGTTGGCAGCACTGCAGGGAATGTTGGTTGTGACGTATTTTGTCTACCATAACAGTACATCACGCCATATTGCCATCAGCTCTCGCCAATTTGCTTGGAGTTCATAGGGTAAAACATATATTTACTACTTTATAACTTCAAACTTAAGAGTTTTAATGTACCTAACGTAAGTTTAAGATATTTTTGCTTGGTATTAAAGAAATGTACAGTAATAGTAACACAATGACACGAGTCCGAGCTCAAGTACTGTGCTGGCACCTATTAACCGAAATTCTACTTCATGATGACGACATCGTTACATGCCCAGGATGTGGAGAAACGGGTTCTGAGAACTGGATACAATGTGGTATCTGCAATGATTAGTGGCACGAGGACTGTTCTGCATATGAAGATGGCGGGCCATTTGTTTGCGATCATTGCTAGTGGTGCATACTCTTAGCCACTCATGTGCGTACTCTTAACCTCCAAGTAGGCTAAGAGTACACAAATTACATTTTTTCTACAACATTTTTTCATCCTCTGTGTTTATTTAAAATTCAACTAAACTTTGTATACCGTAAATAGTTGTACGTGAATAAAGAACATTCTATAACATTTTGAAGTTGATATCTTTTATACATCCTGAGATATGACCCAAAACCCGTTATTTGCGTACTCTTACCCAACATATTAAATTCAACTCAACATCCTGCTTCTTTCCATGCAATTAAACCTATGAAAATCATGTCAGATTTTCGCCTTAAAATGTTCAAAGGATAGGCTTTACCATTTCATAAATTGCAAAAAACGCCTATTTTTTGTGGCTTATATCTCGGAAAACATACTTATTACCAATTATAATGAGTTCACCTAACTTACAAAATTCAACAATAGAAATATCTCGCTATTTTATAATGTAAAGTCAAACAAAATATTCAGAAAAGATTTAGGTTTTAAAAAGGAAAAGTAGGCCTCAACCTGCAACAGCATGGCGACAGAAAACAGTAGTTGTATTTCATGAACTTGGCAAAGAAAAGTAAGTTCGGAAGTTATTTAGGTATTTTAGAAATTACAACTAATTTTAAGAAAATCAACAATTTTTTATTTAAAATGACAACTTTTGTTATTATAAAGATCAACTAAAAAAGAATAAAGAGTGCAGCACCTGCTGACGAAACTGTTCCGAAACCTTTAAGGCTACGGCCTGAGTGGACAAAACAATCATGTTCTGAAGCATGAGCGCGGCCTGGAAACAGGAATTAAAAGCGGAGCGTGCATCGTTCTTTGCAGCGTCTGCTGGAGCGGCAAGCGTTCAGTTAAAACCAGTTTGTCTTTTGAAGCATTGTGAGCGTGTTGTCAGCATGTCGTTTTAGGAAATAATTTCTGCTGTACAGTTAATATACAGTTAATTCTGCTGTACCATGAAATTTATCAGATTGTGATCTTTTAGTTTCCTTTAACGTAGCAAACTCTCCAAATTTCTCTCTTTCTTTCACTATTGAACATGGACCACTTTTCTCGTTAAATAAGTCTAATTTTAGGTATGCATTTTCTTCCAAGACCATATCGATAAATACAGATTCGATCGCATCCATTTTCCATATAAATCACAAAATAAACATTCGCAAAAATAGTCTAGTACTACTGCACGCCCTTCACTGAGGCCGGTCATTGCAATCTAGGGAAACGCCATAACAACCGCTGACCGCCCGGCTGCACGCCCCGCTCCACTCAGGCCGTAGCCTTACTCCATTAAGAGTCAACATTTGATAACATAATAGCGCATTCTAAAAAATGACAGATATTTACTGAATAACATTTAAAAGTCCCCAGATGACAACAGCACTTTACAGAACTGATCAGTAACTTTTAACTCCATTGAGGTTCAAAATTTGATCTAACAGCGCATTCTAGTAAAATAGTAACAACTATTTTGGAATAGTACATGAATTAATTATTAATACCAGTTAATAATTTGAATGTAGATAGCAGCATCTTCCGGACTATTGTAAAATTATGGTAAATAGTTTCGAATTTTAACGTACCAGGTGGCAGCACATTACGGACACTGTTGAGTACCAATGCCTACATGATCCCAACATATTTGGTAGCAATGTAGCAATATCTATCTATACATAATTAATTTGCTAGGGGTTATTTTGTGAGTAGAACTCCTCCTAGAGTTTTTAACCGATTTTGATGTTTTTAGTGTCATTTTACAGAGCTCACTCTGAAGTTGTGCTTCCCTTAAAATGAGCTCAATGTATTTTAAGGGCTTCGCCCCAGTGACCCTCAAAGTTGCCATGTTAATCTTATGGAAGGTCAATCTTAAGGAAGAAGAAGAAAGATTTCTTTTGATTTTATCAGGGGCACAAAAAACAGCTGTTCGTATGAAAAGCTTAAAACAGCTGATTTTGATCAACAGCTGATTTTGATCAACAACTGATTTGGATCAAAAACTGAATATAATTTTAGGTTAGGTAAATCAAGCAATAGCGAAGCATTGCCCTGTCCACTAGTTGTAAAATAAATCTCCAAAAACAGTTGTCGATAATTCCTCAGTGAGGCGGTACACTTATTTTTAGGAAACAATAAATTTTGTCACGCTTCACTGTTAAAAATCACTCCAAAACAAAATAATAATTATGCACTAAACTTGCCGATAATTTCATCTTTGTGAACCAATCTTTATATCCGTAAGGTGCTGCTACCTGGTATGTTGAAATTTGAAACTATTTATCGTAATTTTACAATAGTCCGGAAGATGCTGCTACCTACATTCAAATTAATAACTTCTAACTGGTATTAATAAATTATGTCCGTAAGGTGCTGCCATCTGGTATGTTAAAATTTTAAACTATTTACCATAATTTTACAATAGTCCGGAAGATGCTGCCAACTACATTCAAATTATTGAAGTATTAATTAATTATTTGTATCCGTAAGGTACTGCCACCTGATACGTTAAAATTCGAAACTTTTATTATAATTTGATGATTGTTTATGCTTTGTTACTTTTCTTATTTATTATGTGATTTACCAGTTTTTACTGACTGTAAATAGACAGATTTTATGTTTAGGATGATGTAGTTAATTTTTTCTGCAATTTGTTTATAAATTATATTAAGTACGAGATAATATGTGTGTAGCGTAGTAATATTATTTTATCATATGTTTAGTGCGTTTATTAACTGCAGATATGGAAATTTTGTATTTTGGCTGATGTTATTTGTTTAACAATTTGTATATTACGTATTCATGTATAATTTATATCTATATATATAAAATTCAATGTATGTTTGTACGTTTGTCTGTATGTTTGTCCTTTATGCGTTACCAAACCGTCCATCCGATTGCTTTGAAATTTTGCATAGTAACACAGGTTAACCCTGGGAAGGTTTTAGGTCATTTACCAAAGTCCTAGGACACTAGGGCTACGCCCCAGTGGCCCTCAAAGTTTCAATGTTAATCTTATGGAAGGTCAATCTTAAGGAAGAAGAAAAATATTTCTTTTGATTTTATCAGAAACAGCTGTTCGTATGAAAAGCTTAAAACAGCTGATTTTGATCAACAGCTGATTTTGATCAACAACTGATTTGGATCAAAAACTGAATATAATTTTAGGTTAGGTAAATCAAGCAATGAGCAGAATCCCATTATAATTTACATTGGCCCTCAGGGATACGAATTACAGTCTTTCAAAGTTTCAAATTAAGCAATAGCGAAGCATTGGCGGGTCCACTAGTGTATTATTTAAATGATATGTGTAGCCTATAGCATTTCAGAAATTAGAAACAGCTATGACGTCACGCGTAGTGATACAATTTCATATTTTTTTACCGCGTAAGTTGGAATTTGGAATGTAATCAGGTGATAGTATGTCTTGAAATAAAATTATACAGATCACAGATCATTTTTCATTAGTGTTTATGTTTATTTATCGTTTAGAGTTTACTGAAGAGTGAAAACTTGGTGTTTTGCTGTTTGTTTTGTTACTTGTATTTTGATTTTCAAATAATCTATTAGGTTTATTTTGTGAATATTTAAAGTGACCTTAAGTTTTATCAAGTAAACTTATTGGTGGAATAAGGCCAATAAGACAATTGTGCTATTTTTCAGTTTTGTGTCAAAACTTAGTGAAATATTACTTCATAATATATTTTAACATGCCTGAGGTAAGTTAACAATATGTTGAAATATATTTGCTGTTCAAATTGATATAATATAAATGTTTAATAATAGGCCTATAATTAAACATGAATACATTTTTGATTTTCTTTAAAACTTACCGGTACTTTAGTTTAGTTTTACACAAATAGAGTTTACATTTAGTATTAGGCCTATTGAACAATCCAGTATAGACATACACAAAATGAAATACGCTAGAATTATTAAAAACAGTGATAACTATAAAAAAGTAAGTTGTTTCACATTCAAGATGTGGTAGGGTTATATCTTTCCTCTTACCCATGTCAAAATAAGTAAGCCTAGGCCTAGTTCACATAAATATCTGGGTTGCCTACAGATGCTGTTCTAGACCATAATTTTAGAGTCAAAAAGCATCTTTAGGCTTTGAAGTGTATTGGTGTTCATTTTGTCAATACTCCCCGAATGCACCTAGCCTATTAAAAATAAAGATAGGTCGGTAGGCCTACACATTTCTATGCACTTGGTACTTTTGGTATCAAGTATAGTATTTAACCTGCATACAACAAAATTCGTTTTGCATAAACATGTATAATAAGTCGTAGTCCTGTAAATAACGTTTTAAACATACGTATATATATATATAAATACTTTAAATGCCTATCTATAGGCCATTATATTATCTAGTATAACATTTTGACCCAGTTGAGTAAGAACAAACTAGTAAAAGA
>JAGFPH010000426.1:473333-488204 GCA_018207615.1 Philaenus spumarius | reverse complement strand
TAAAGGAATGTGTATTATTTGACATCACTGTATAGTTGTGCCATGAAGAACATCAAATTATTATGCTATGATTTTATATTATTCATTTTGGATATTTTACCACCGGAACTGAATTTTCAACAATAATATAGGTTACATACATTAACAGTCTTCTTTTATCAGTTCCCTTATTTGGAAGACGGATTACTAGTTTCAATCTCCTACATTGAGGTCATCTTCAGATCCATGAAGTCTGAGAGTGAGACATGCTACCGGACCTTGCACAACGGTCAAAATGTTTGTGTTTTATATTGTTTGTATGGATGAATGTGTGTCATACCTATGAAGTTCTAAGGATTAAGACTTACATGGATCTGAAGATGACCTAGATGTAGAGGTTGAAACTAGAAACTAGTAATCCATCTTTCAAAACTATTATTGTTATGATTTTATAGTTTTTCATTTTTATTTCAATGGGGAAGATTCGATTCCCCAAATCACTACCTCAGATTTTACCTGTGTTCTCTAACTACAGCATACATTTTTAGTAAATAACCTTACAATGAAAGAATGATTCATTGGTTCCTTAAAAGAGAATCATACCGGACATTAAATTTTTTAAATATAAAACCTAATTATGTGTACGTTTTGAAGAGTTTGTAAGTTTTTATGCTTTCTAGGCAAAATAAAACTATTTATAAAATTACACATTTAAAACTATAGTCAGCCTTCGAACAAATCATTAAATGAACTTAGTACATTGCATCAAGCCTAAACGATTGATACTAAATGATTTGTATTGTCATGACTTAAGGCACTTTTAAATTAACTTATTTTGTACAAGTGAAGTCTTATTGAACGGAAGATAAGGGCCAATCGTACTGTAGGCCTACTTGGGCTCGAACTTCTTTGTACTCCGATCTTCAAGCGTGACAACATTGCTTGAAAACTTAATGATTTTTTTTACCTGTCGAAACTGAAGGAGTAAACAGTTTTTTCCTAATAAAGGCAAATAACAATTTCATCGATTTAAAAAGTATGAACAAAACGGTGGTCATGATCAGAAGTACATCGATCAAAAAATATTGAAAGAAGTTTAAATCCTTAGCAGGAGACTGGAGATGGTATGCACCATTATGTCTCAGTACGTATTCTATCCAGTAGATTGCTCTGGTTAACGGAGGTTCTGGTTGATCGTGAAGGAGAGCAGATCTTGTTAGTGCGTTGGTTTTATACCTGAGAAAATAAATAGATTAGTTGCAAGTAGGTAGTGTTAGAATGAGAGTGGAAGTGGAGACATGCTTGAGTTAAGGCTTGGCAAGACTGAAACACTATTTCAGAGTTGTCCACAGCGCTCCTAGTGGCAGAGCTGTACACTATTCATTCTTCCGCTAGCAAATATGGGCAGCTTCATAAAGGCGGAAACTAGAGTGTTACAGATGTAACCCTGACTGTAAACGTGCTGAATTGCGCATTCGTGACAATGTATTTGAATATATATGTGTTATTAAACACATCTTTCCCTCACAAATTCAAAATATTATTTATCTAGTATTCATCCGCGAGCAACAAGTTGATGTGAAAACTACCATAGTGCAGGCTAAACATTCGAGTAGGAACACATTAAAGCAGATTTTTTCGTCATAAATTATCCAAATTTATTGAAATTACTTTTATTTCAAAGGTAATTAAACTTCGAATGTGTTGAGCTTTTTACTTTTTTGATATTTGCATTTGTGAATAACAAAAAAAAATCACAAACTTTGATTGTGAGTTAAGTCAAAGAACAAATTTAGATCAAAATTTATTTTAAAAACTAAACGATATTCACATTTGGACTGTCCTAACCTTTAAAATGACATATTCAGAATAATTTTCTGATCATTATTACTCTAGTAATCTTGTTATACGTTTTGCATTGG
Organism: Philaenus spumarius; assembly: GCA_018207615.1. Taxonomy (NCBI): domain Eukaryota; kingdom Metazoa; phylum Arthropoda; class Insecta; order Hemiptera; family Aphrophoridae; genus Philaenus; species Philaenus spumarius. The sequence goes on along the minus strand of JAGFPH010000426.1, from coordinate 486,303 downwards.
TCTTAAGGGAGTTGAAATTCAAGATGGTGGCCGGGTTTTGCCGAGCCTTAACTTTTGGAAATTAATCTCACCAAAACGATACAATTGTGTATAAGAATTATTTAAAAAATCTTTTGTAGTTAGATTAACTAAAACTTTACTAAGATTCGTATAATCATACACAACTACAATTTGTGTAACATTTTATCAATCCTTCAAGAACTGGTTAAAGCAGTTTTGAAAAATTATAAGAAGACACTAGTAATTCCAAGCATCTGATATACAATTCAATATATTAAAATTCGGCCAATTTAGAATGAGCCAACGCTTCATATTATATGAATAAGATGTCCCCTTTTAGTGATTTCCCCTGCTGCAAAATACATACCTGCATTATCGAATTTTTTCCAGACAAACCATTGCTCGGACGAAATAAATACATATGACCTTTTTTGTTGAAAAATACCTCCCCTACACGGTGGTATTTTTTATTTTCCTCTATCTTCATCCCAGCTCGAATTATTAAGGATAATCGAAAAAAAAATGATAATCGATTTTTTTTCGACTTTGGGAAATCGATAGACTGGTAAACTTTTTTTTATGTTAATCTACATACTTTAATGTACTTATAAAACAAAATTCAGCCGTATTGCAAATTACTGGTACTTTTGGTCTAAATTGACCTTTACCGACTGGCCTATATATGTTATTTTTTGTGCGTTTCATTTTAATTTGTTAATCTAACATAAACAAGCAGTTAATTGTGAATAATATTTGGTAGCTACATAGGCGTAACCAAGGGGGAGTTTTGGGGTTATAACCCCCCCCCCCATTGTAAAAAAAACTCGCACTTTGTTTACATTAAAATACGCTCTTAAGAGTACCTAACTTGTTTTCAACACCTATGCAAATGTCAAGCTACAATAAGTTATCAATATATTGCTGACATTATCTTTGGTCGAATTCAGGACTGGCACTTTATTTGATATAGGATGCAGTAGTGTATGGCCTGGAAAACACACTGAGTTTTCGTCCGCAACGGGTTATTTGCCGTCGCCATCATATCATTAGTAGCGCGAAGGAGAGTATTAGAGCATACACATTGGTCGGAAAAACAAACGATCGGTTTTATTTACCTCTGACGGTAGCTGTGAAGCCGCTTGCTGCCACTAGACGGATTTTCTACCGTTTTCGCCAAAACAGTGGCGAACGTGAACGTGACCAAATGCTCGCCAATTTTCCTTATTTTAGTATTTTTTCCGTGGAATACTATCCTTCAGCCGTGTGTGCAGTTTGTGAAATGACGAAACCGACATTCTTAAATAATTGAAAAATGTTTCTTCTAGGCCCTCAAATCAGGAAACACAGTGTAAATGCTCCAAAATCTTCTCTTATATTATTTATTGATTGGATACACCCGAATAAGTATATTTTTTGCTTCCTTTTCAATCGGCGACAGAATAACAATAAAGCGAGAGTTGCTCTCTGTTCATATCAATAAAACATTAAAAGAAATAATATATAACATAACACTTCGTGATTAATGAACTAGACACTTCAGTTTAATGAATCCCAATAAGGCTTTTAGACGGAGTCGGAAATTTTACCGCCCTGTGTGCACACTTAACGTTTTATAGCGGCGACGGTAACTAATGTGCAGCTGACAAAAAAAACGCCATGTGTGTTCCAGGCCTATGGGTTAGAGGCAGCGCACGCAAAGATTTGGCGGGGATGAGTCATGGTTGCTATTCTAAATTATTCTAAAATAGGCCTGAATCACAATTTGAAGTGAAGTGGAAAGTATACATACCTGGAAGCCTAAAACGTGTTATTTTGCATCTTCATTTAAAAAAATTTCCATACCCCCCCCCCCCCCCGTTGTTGTAACCCCCTCCATATGGTTGTCCTGGTTACGCATATGGGTAGCTGTGGTAATGAATGTAAACAAATATGTGTTGCTAAGCTTTTAATCCGAACAGCAGTTTTTTTCCGAATTTTCACTATTATTACGCTTTAAAATATAATTTTTGCAAAATCCTTTCTTAGTCTGTGATCCTATAAGAACATAACTTCAAATTTGCGTATCTGTGTTTTAAGAAGTCTTGGCCAATGTTGGTTCTATGACAGTTATTCAGTCAGGACAAAAACTCTTTTATAATTAATTATATAGATGTATGTGATGTGAACTATTCTTTCACGAAATTTATATTTACAACAATGAGACAATAATTGTGAAGAGTATATAATATGAAATAAACGAATGTACTTACTTGGGATCTTCTATCACTTTTTTTATAGCTGTGAGTAATTTTTGATGAGTGATTCCCTTAAGTGACAATTTATGAGCGTAACCATCGCGTTCAGCTTTGTGAGAGTTGCACTCGTGGTCAAAGAATACCGGCATTGCGACAACAGGAACTGCGTGGTACACGGATTCGAATAAACTCAAGAGTCCACCATGACTTACGAAGGCGACAATCTTGGGATGACCTGAAAAGTTAAATACATTTTATAGATTAATTGGTACATTGTATTGCGCAAAATGGGAGACTAGCATAGCGACGACTGGAACTGCGTCAGTCACAGATTCAAACAAACTCGAGTCCACCGTGAATTACGTAAGCATGAATCTTCGGATGACAAGAAAAATGAAATAAATTTGAAAGATTAATTGCTAGCTTGTGCAGTGTAAAATACCAGGGAGACAATGGATCACAGATTCAAGCAAACTGTAATAGTTGGGTTTATAGACAGATAAATACTTGTAATGTTATACTTGGCTGAGAACTTTATGGCTTTCCTAATTATAATTTGTGTCTGTTTGAGGTACGCATTACTCGTATTCAAATACGCTAACATCCGCAGTAACAGATCTTGTCAATTTCTTCTGTGATGCTATTTTGCCTTTAGTAATCTCCATAATAACCGTTTGTCATTTATTCTTATAATATAGTCAGTTATTCTCAGAGACCCTCTACCTTGTTGCCAGGGCCGTAGTCAGCTTTGACTGGCCCCGAGAAAAACTGCTTCGTCGGGCCACTTTCGCAATAATATTCTTCAATCTCAACTTCACCACTATTTTATACCTAACGTTGTAAAAACTAACGTTATAACTATAACATCAGCAGCTTTCTTTTCTTATGTGTAGGCTTAGTGATTTTTCATGGCCCGCCGGGCCCCCTACAGCTATCTGAGGGCCCTGGCCCCGGGCAAGTAATCCGAGAAAATCGGTCTGACTACAGTCATGCTTGTTGCAATAATAATAATTCGATCGTACAGCTGAACCGCTGACGTGAGTTGAGCGAATTTCCACAATTAAGTTTATATGTTTTTGGGTTTCAACTATTTGGGATATTGGTCTACTCACGAAGGCGCTGAATAGCTGCCTTCGTGTATGAAATATATTGGTAGAATTTGTTTGCACCTCAACCTCCAGCCCCTCAACGCGCTGCTTTGTTCTGCACACAGCAGAAAACTCGCTTTACGAGTTGGTAACTCGACCAGGCGGCTGTTGATTATGGACTGCGCTTTGCGAGTTTGCACCTCGACTTTGCGTCCTCGGATTATGGACTGCTTAGCTTCGCTCGTAGCGGAAAAACTCGCTTTTTATGTTACTTTTAGAGTACTTTTATGGTATTTCACGTTTTGACCGATTTTGTGGGGACCAGAATATCGCTATAAGATCGGGTGAAAAAAAAATTTGCAGAATAATCTCATTTACTATTTTGTTTAGATAAATTCCAAAAAAAGATTCACTCTAGTATGAAAAATCTCAAAAAAGTTTTACTTCCGGTCAAAAAAACGTCTTCTGGTTGTTTGATATTTTTGACTAACGAACTCGTCCGAGCGACTTGTGTACCAAATTTGGACAGAATCGGATGTAAAACGCGGCCATTAAAATTGTGTCATGCATATATAAGTTTTAGTGACACCCCAAAACGTGTTCTGGGGACCATGATCGGTGCCCATTGATCACTCCCGATCTTAAGTCTCACCATAAGAGTTACTGTAGTAGCTCATCTTTCCTATGAAAATTCGCTACCAATATAAGTAATTAAGTAATATTATAGATTAGGTATGCACCCTCACGTCAGTGGGCAGGCTATATAGACATTTTACTGAGGTCAGAGTTAAAAAGGGTGGGGACGCTAGTTGGAAGGAACTAACAAAAGTAACAGCCTGTAAGTGATCGCGTCCGCGAGTAGACTCATTTCTAAGGAGATCTCTAATTTTGCCTTTGCCTTTTATGCATTTAAGTTAGTATACAGAGCGTCTTTTTAAACGGGCCACCATTGGTATCTTGTAAACTGTAAATCTGACAGGAAACTTTAAATGGGGAACATTTACTTGTTTTTAGAGAAATTACAAAATACATAGTTCAAATATTTTGTAAACGTCCGGCATATTCAAATATGGCAGTCAACTTTCGTATTTCCTATGGAGCACCCTGTATAGTGTATTTTATCATGATTTTGGATTTTACTTTATTTTAAGACTTTTGCGTTCTTGGTGTTTTTTTGTGGCTTCTGAATCAGCTGTTATTTAACGTTTGTTACCGATTGAATTTTTTATGTGTGACAAATGTGTCACTTATTTCGTCTGTATTATTGTAAAAAAAATTATTTGTTGATATTAAAAAGTTATTTGTTTTTTTTGACAATGTTTTATTAGCGTTAAGAGCGTTTTCTAAGGTACATATTACATTATGAAATAAACGTTAAATTTCGTTGATCAAAGATTTTCCATCAAAGAAATTTGACGATTCGTTGTCGAAATAATTCGTTCATCAAACTTTGATGAATCTTTGACATGTTGTAAACTTTGACAAAGATTTTCATAAAAAAATAAAAATAAAGTACTAAAATATTAATATAGTTCGCACTTTTTAGGTAACCTGCTAACCTCAAAATATACGATTTTTCTGTTTTCATAAAAATATTCTTTCTATTATTTTCCTTTTATATTTATATTGCGATGGCAAAATTGACATCGAGTGTTGAAGATATGAAATTTTACATTATTAATTTTACATTATGAAAAAGAATATTGTTTGTGAAACATTCAAAGGAATGCCTACAGAAACCGTGATATAAGGCCAAAACATTTAGAACAAATTACAAATGTTTTGTAGTCTGTAATATTGGGGTTTGCAGTATAGCCTATGTCTATGTTTTTTGTAAAACATTAAAGAGACTTTGATTATGTTTACTTTGTTGTAAAAGTATATTTACAAGTTTTTTAAAGAATTGTTTTCGAAATCTTAGTTTTTGTAATTTTGTAATAATAATTAATGAGTAATAAAAATATTAGAATAAACTTAAATATAACCCCAAAATATATCTAGTTAATGTAACCCAGTTGATCAAAGAAATTGGACAGGTGTAATATGTTTTCTTTGACAAATCTTTGTCAAAGATTTCATCAAAGATCTTTGATAAAACTTTGAGGAAATATTTGACGAATAACTTTGATAGTGTAATATGCAACTAAAATATCTTCCGCTTAGTTAGGGTAATTTTAAAACCATATACCACTCTAACTTTTAAACGGTTAGTTGTATGTAAAAAAAAGAACAAAACAGTCTTAGTAGCTTGTAAAATCCAAAATTATCATAAAATACAAGGTGTTTCATAAGAGGTTCGAAAGTTCACTGCCGTATTGAAAAATTTGGTAATCTACAACTATTCTCTAGAAATCCTACACGGGGTAAAAATTTTTTTATTTATCCTTTTCACAGGAAAACTTCTTTTGAAAAGTCACCATTTTATAGTGGTAAAAAACTGTTTAATAAACTGCCCGAGCATATTAGGGCAGTAAATTGTCCAAGAAAGTTCAAAAAGACCCGAATTATGGATCTGATGAACAAATAATTCTACATTGGAAGAGTTTTTGCGGCTAGCCTGATTTTCTCTTGTGTGTTGACCACTGTCTATTGTGTACAGAAATATACATATAGGCCTATATGTGTGTCTTATAAAAATTGTTTTAGGGTAAAAAATGTTTATTCGTTTGAAGTTTGTTGTATTGCTACCTTGTTTTGTAAGTGTGCTTTGTAAAACTAGTTTAGAATAGTTTGTACTTTGATTACTTTGGTACGTGGCATGGTAATCTTTTGCTGGTAATGAAAATAAATAAATATGGATCGTTGTAAACTTGTAGAAAACGGGAAGCCCATTGCAAATGTAGTGTTTGTAGCTACATTCGATTTCACGTTCACCTTGCAGTACGAAGCGCCCGTAAACCATGTTGTCCAAACGGCAGTCTCAGTGATAATAACCGTCCGAAAAACATCAACTCCCATGCTATGCTCGGACAGTTGACGCAACCCGCATGACAATAAATTTGATGTTCCCAGTAATGGTAGTAGCATAACTATCTCCCGTAAGACCCGTACTGCACGGTGAACGTGGAATTGAGTGTAGCACTCTGTGAGTATATGTGGAGTTGATTCGTAGCTATGTTATAGTAAGAATAGAGGGATGGGTCAGGCGGTATGGAAGGAACACTGAGGTGACCCAGCTCTGGTGTGTGTGGCTCTATAATCTTTCAATAGTCGATGCTGAAGCTGAATATACTAACCAAGTAAGTCCTGCTGAGGAAGCCATTTCCCAAGTCTGACATTCTCCGACAGGTCCTTCATGGTATCAGGTTCGGCCTCCCACTTCCACAGTATTTGGTAAGGTAACTCTGAAAACACCTTGACCATCGTCTGTTGGAGGTATTGAGGCATGTTTACCGCTCGCACGGACGATCCCATACTGACGAATATGAAACCGGTTCCTAGACCACCAGATACAAAGTCTTCTAAGTCCTGAGATAGTTAAACATTGTTAAACTACAATTATTTCACAATTATTTGTATAAACTAAATGCAACATTTACCGTTTACTTGTGGTTGTTGAAAGATAAAACCTTGGACTTGTGACTAGAAGAATGTTGTCAGATTAATTTGCTCTGTGTGTAATTGTAATATTTGCAAGTGTGTGCAACAAGGTGTGTATGTACGATACGAGCAATGGCGGGTCGCGTATACATAGGCACTGCAGCACCTCCTATTCCACTTGATATTATCAATAACATTTAATATAATGAGTCGTGTTTTCTGTAATTCTTTCTTTATACTTGTACAATATACAGGGCGATTCAAGAAGAAACGGAGAAACTTACAGACGTGTTCTACTAGCGAAAATAAAGGAAATAATTGGTATCAGTTAACTGACACAAACTTTCTCCCAACTTACTGTAGTCAAAATAATATTGTTTTTAATAATTTTATTTACTACTTTTTAGAACAAAACAAAAAAATAATATTCTACCTACGTCAATCGTATAAAAAAATTATTGTCCCAGGCAGGATTCGATCGAGCGACCTTTGAATTACTGGCCGTGCTCGCTACCGTGGTGCTACCCCGTGCGGCCGCTTCCGCGATGCTAGATTGACAACACAAAACTGTTTATTTTTAAACATTTCCCCATAGTTATAAAACGCCGAAGTTTTGATAAAAGCGGGTGGTGTCATTTTGTTTGACATCTTAATCACTATAAATACTGAAAATTTGATCAAAATCGTTAGAGCCGTTTTTGAGAAATTTGCATTTTTGTCGTTTTTTATGGGTTTTTAGGGGTAAATTACCCTTAAAAATTAAAAATTCCAAAAAATGAAAAAAACTCCTGGAGATATTAGGGTTTAGTACCTACATACCAAATTTCATGAAAATCGGACCAATGGTGTCCTCTCTGGTCGTGTATACATACAGACAGACTGACAGACAGACACCACTCTAAAAACACCTTTTTGGGTTCAGGGAGCACCAAAACAAAAATTCCACTAAAAATATTTTTGGGTTCAGGGAGCACCAACACAGATAATTGCACTAAACAATTTTTGGGGGTTCTGGGAGCACCAAAACAGATAATTCAAATTCAAACATTTTTACGAAAACAATACTTTCTCCATATACTACGTATAGGGTGGAGAAAGTAAAAGTGCGTATAAGCATAGGTTAGTTAGTAAATTATTTTTTTCAGCACGCCCAGGGCATTGGGGGAGGTATAGGTAGTACCATTTAGGATGGCGCGTGGTTTGCGCAGAAGCAGTAATGCCCTTCTCCCTCCAACACCAGTCTTTGTCGTTTTGTAAGAAAAATACAGTCTGTGTCAAATCCATCGATTTGAGGGCCGCCGAGCAATTTTTAGTATTGGACGCGCTTTTAGTTACAAGCTTCTGCACAGTACTAGGATTATTTAAATAGGACAAATTTTATATATTTGTAATCTGCGTGATATGTTGCAACTAACAGTATAAATATCTTCCAGTATAGTAAATGTTCGGAATTTATACAATAAGAAATACTTCGATTTTTTTAATCGGGACATGAAAAAGTAGTAAAGTGTAAACTTTTTATATTTTTAGGGTAGAAAGAAACTTCCAGCGGCAAAGTTGTAGAAAATTAGTTGATCTATATATTTTATTTCAAACATTTTTCAGTCAGATGTTTGGTTTGTCCACAAATCGCTTGCAAATAAGCGCAACCAATATTATCAGGTAATAGCCTAATGTAAACATATTGTTTTTTTCTTTTTCTTATATCTATAGTTAATTTATAATAATTAACTGAATTGAAAAGCGGGACAGTTAATAATTTAATGTAATGTAAATATATTGTTTTTTTATATCTATACTAAATTCAAGAAACTACTTGAAGAGTTGGACAGTAAATTATTTAATGTAATGTAAATATATACTATTTTTCTATTTACTTTTATCTATAGTAAATTTATAATAAACTACTTTATAAGTTATAAAATAGCCTTTAATTTAAATCGTATTTTAAGTGTGTTTGGTAAATGTTTTATTTAAAATGTCTCGATAACATAAAGTAAATACTGTAAGCCGACATAACTAGGGTTGACTGTACAATGCTCCGCCTAAACTTGGGAGGGGAAGTGTGGTGGGATAGGTACTCTGTCTCACTCGCACTACTTGCCCTGCGCGCCATCCTATATGATTTTATCTATACAGTGCACTTTCTCCCTCGCAGCCGCAGTTTCCTATGTGCGCATGCGCAAAGTAGCCAAACACCACGCCTCTGGAACTGTGAAGCGCACAGTTCCACACAAAGATTTTTATATCTTTTTCATAAACGTGGGAATGGTTACTGACTTTAAATTTAAGGATCTGCTCCAGTAAAAGAAAAAGCAACCAGCGCTTCACAGCCGTACCTAAGCAGTGCAATTTCTTGCAGCTGAGCGCTTTGGCATTGCCTCATTAAAAACTGTTTTATGAATCCATCTTTTGTAATTGAGTGCTGAAAAAAAAACCCGAATCTCTTATATAAAATGCAATGTCCTGACTGATGATCAACGCAGAGCCGATTCTATTAAAGCTAGAGACTTGAAATTTGGAAGGTACATCCGTCCAATAATGTAGAGGCGTACTAAGAAAGGATTTTGCAAAATTTTGAATTTAAAGGGTAGAAAATGCGAAAATTCATCCCTCCCATAAGCAGCCATATAAAAGATGAAACAGCTGATTCGTATTTATTAATGTGTTATTCTGGTTACTATGGTGATAATTCAAAACTCTTTCAAAAAAGTGTGTTGATTTTATAATAATAGGCCTAACCTAAAATTGTGTTAAACCTTTGGTCCAAATAAGCTGTTTTATTTATAATGTGTAACAATAATATAATGTTAAATTGTAATATTAGATGTTTGAATTATTATATTTCATAGGTTGTAAAGGCCTAACCTAAAATTGTATAAAACTTTTGATTCAAATCAGTTGTTTTATTAATTATGTGTAACAATCATTAGGCCTATGTTGAATTACACGGGATACGAATTACAGGATGTTGAATTACACGGGATACGAATTACAGGCTTTCAAAGTTTCAAATTAAGCAATAGCGAAGCATTGCCGGGTCCACTAGTACTCTTTATAAAATTGCGGATCCGGCTTGCGACTCACTTTTAATTATACATTTTGTATTGTGTAACGAAAAAGTTAAAACTTGGTACTAAAAAATGTCAATTACGTGACAAATGAACGGGATTGAAAAAAAAAAAAATGTGAAACGCAAAACGGAAGCATATTGTGACTGTGGTTAAAATGAGACCATGCAAACAATTTTACGATAAAAATTAAACGAACTAAATGGTTTTAAATTTAAAATGGTTCTTATGGGATAAATTGTTCCAAGATGGCCGCCACTACAGTAGACCCTTAAGAATTATACAGGATGATTCAGGAAGAAATGGAGACATTTTCAGGACGTGTTCTACTAGTGAAAATGAAATAAAAAATTCATGTAAACATAGGTGCGGAAATGCTTCATTTACCTGCCGTTTTGTTTCCTTTACAAAATACTTAATATCTTTGGATGTAAAAAATATATTGAACGTAAACTTTGGAGACATATTTGGTATACATTACCCTTGTACAAAAAACTAAACTTTTTCCTATATTTTTGAAATTGGCGGCCGTTTAAAATTTTTAATGTAAAACTATCTTGAAAACAGCAAACTTTACAAAAAACATTTCAAGAAACAAAAAAATTCCTTTTTTAATGACTAACATTTTTGTTTGTTTTCATTTCATTTCTTCTCTGAAACAGTCTATTGAACAAACACTTTATTTTGTAGATTTGAAGTGTAGTTGAATATTATAATTGAAATATTTGATGCAATTAATCACTGAAACCTTTATTTGTTATTGTTACAGTCGGGTTGAAAGTTCCTGATATTAATATCAACTATGGCACATGAGGTGTACTCTATGAATTATCTGGACCTAACCTAAAAGATTGGTAAGTTTAAAAGTAAATTTAATTCCTCTGTCTCGATTCAAATTATACAGATTAATTAACTTTATTCTTTACTTTATTATGACCAGTTTGAAATACTGCATTACCTTGTACATCTAACTAGTGTGGACCCGGCAATGCTTCGCTATTGCTTGATTTTAGTATCTTTATATATATAATTATCTAACACAATTTTGTGAGTGTAATGTAAACATAATTTTGAAATGACTTGGTGGTTAAAATGAGATTCTTATAATCAGAGCAGGTGGTCGCGCGCTAATAAATATATGACCGTTTAATGTTAATGCAATTTATTGTATATGGGTAGCTATCCCATTTCAATTATTTTTATTTACACATTTACTTAGCTATCCCATTTCATTACTTTGACTTAATGAATTAATTGCAAATGGGTTTTATATTTCTTAAGAATCGGCCTACTATTCAATTATATTAGCTTTGTAGCTTGTAGGAAGTTAGTATAATTTATTATTTTATGCCGAAATCCAATATACAAAATACCCGTAGAGAGCAGTATTGTGTTTTACCCAGAGCCAAGCTAACCATATTTCAAAAATGTTTCCTGTACCAGTAACCCAGATTTTTTAATGCTTTGCCAACAAACATTTTAAAAACTATTTACGCAGTTAAACCTTTTTTGAAAAGCTTAAATATCTGGCTTCTTGATATTGAGAATATTGAAGGTATTTTTTGTGCGCCTGGCTAGGTTCAATTAAGATTAGTTTTCTCGCCGAAGTTTTTATTTGGTTGGAGGTAGTTTCAAGCCTTAGCTGAGATCACTGAAATTTGTATAATTATATGATTAATGTGGTAGCAAAACCTTCTGTTCTGCAAACATTTTTTTGAAATTCGTGCTGGTAATCCCCAAAACTGGCTTTGCCAACAGGGGTACCTAATTTCCTTAAGTTCTTGAACCTTGCACAATAAAGTGTAGAATGATAAAATTGTATATAAGTATGAGTAAAATTTGTTTTGTTATATCAAGATGTTTTTTAGTTTTATCATGTCTGAATGTTTGTGTATTAATGTATTTAGTGTATAAGTAGAACACATTATTTTTATTTTATTATCTAGGAATATTTTAGTTTTTTTTTTCATTTCTGAATGTTTGTACATATCATGTTAGTGCTATTAATTGTATATTATGTATGTGGAAATAAATTCTTTATTATTATATTATTATTATTGTATATGGGTAGAAACCTGATTTTTATCTCTTTGATTGCAGTGACCATATTCAATAAACAATTCTGGTACTAATACAGTATGTGTAAATTGTGAAATTTTTAGTGAAATTGGTTGAGTAGTTTTGAATGTTTGAATTACTGTTTAATTTTAAGGGTAGTTATTCCCTTTAATCCCTTCGACTTCAGTAATAAAATTGCAAATGGTTTTTTATATCCCTTAAAAATATATTACATAATTTTGGTGTATAGCTTGTAGTTGTAGGAAGATAGTTTAATTATTTATATTTTATTGTACAAGGTTAGCTTCCCCATTTCAACCCCTTGGGCTGTAGAAATTGTTACCTATAAACACTGCTGGCAATGATATGGATAACTGTGAAATTTTGAGTAAAATCGGTCGAATAGTTTTCGAGTCTATAGAGGACAAAGAAACAAACATGCATGTGTATACAGGCTGGTGATAGTTGATAAACTACCAGAGATAACATAGTGCATTTTTTACTTCCATGATTTTGGATTAATAAATATTTATATATTTTTTTAAATCGGTACTTGTACACGTAAAAGTGAAATTTATTAACAATGCATGCATGTTTTGTTAGTTTAACGCTGTTTTCAGAATTTACATAAAATTTCCAACAAGAATGACCTAAACTAATTGAGGTATAGTAATGTTCAATATTGAAAGTTATCGGTGAAAGTTGAATTTTGTAGTTATTGTACAAAAATTAAGAAAATACCTAATACATGGTGAATATCTCTCCTATGACAGTGGCGCACCGAGAATTTAACTTTGAGGGTGGCTTAAGGTCAGGTCAGAGTACGTAGAACCTCGATTATCCGAGGTAATTGGGACCAGGCAGACCTCGGATAATACGGTAGGTCGTGAGGAAACCATTGAATTGTGAGTTCCCGCGTCATTTACGTCGTTAGAGGCAGATTTGGAGCCACACTTATTTCAAAATTTATTTTATTTGG
>JAGFPH010000426.1:434186-455782 GCA_018207615.1 Philaenus spumarius | reverse complement strand
AGAGATTATAAAGTGCTTCAGTTCACACTAAGTTTGTTAACTAAAATTCAGAGATTATAAAGTGCTTCAGTTCACACTAAGTTTGTTAAGTAAAATGCAGAGATTATGAAGTGCTTCAGTTTACACTGTATTGGACGTACCGTATATCCGAACTGAAAAGCTTCCAGGAGAGAGATCGGTTCTTTCCCTTCGAGCCTTGGTCCGACGATGTCCCAGTTCGTGAAGTTGTTGATGTAATACATCAGTTGTAAAGGGATGATTTCCGTGAGCGATGACTCGGAGTCTCCGGGGAAAACGCTGTAGAGGGCGACCCTGTGCCCTTTGGCGATCAGTCCATTTCCTAGCTCGACGAAGGGTAGCTTGTGGCTCTTTGTGCCGCCCATTGTTATCATGAGAATGTCGTGAGACAGAACTGTTGTCCAGAGGTGTATGCATGAAAGGAGGAAAGAATGAAATGGAGACATCCTTCTGGAAAAAATAAGGGCACATTTGTTTAGAACTTTTCACTGTTATGCTAACATCTACTATCACATCATTAATAAGTAATGGTACTCACTAAGAATTTATAAAGAACCGTTTTCAAATAGTATCTCTCTATTTTATAAGAAATTCCTGTCATTCATACAAAACTCTGGTCATGATCTAATCCACCGCTACCACCACCGATCCAAGTATTACATCTATATTTAATATACAAACGTCTTTGTCCTGACTGACATAGAATCAACGTTTAACTAAAATTTCGTAAGCCTCGGCGGGAGTGAACATATATTTTTGAGTTGACCGCAGCTCTCCAAGTGGCAGAGCTATATACTACAAGCATTGAGATTGTGTGCGTTTCATTCTCCCGCTAGCAAATATAGGGCAGTTTCGTATAGGCGAAAACTAGAGGGTTACAGACCTAACCCTGACTGTAAACGTACTGAAATGAGCACGCGTGATAATGTATGCGAGTTTGTGTTATTAAACACAACATTCAAATGTGTGCTTTCTTTCACACATTCAAAAGTAAAGATTATATTACTTTTCTAGTATTCCTCCGCGAGCAACAAGTTGATGTGATAACCACCAGAGTGCAGGCTAAACACTCGCGTGGGAACACAAACTCGGCGCGTACATGCTTCCACAATAAAGCTGATTTTTTCGTTATACATTATCCAAAATTATTGAAATTACTTTTATTTGAAAGATAATTAAACTTCGAATGTTGTGTGTGGTTTACGTTTATGATATTTACATTATTGAATAAGAAATAAAATCGCGAACTTTGATTTTGTGCTAAATCATAGAACAAATTTAGTCGTAAAACTGAATTATATCCACATTCGGACTGTCCTAACCTTTAAAATGACATATTCAGAATAATTTTCTGATCATTATTACTCCAGTAATCTTGGTACGCGTTTAACACTGCTTTTATGGGAGTTGAAATTCAAGATGGTGGCTGGGTCTGCCGAGCCTGTAGATACAAATACGAAAATTTAAAGTTTATATTCTTACGGGGTCATAGTCCCACACTAAGAAAAGATTTTGCAAACAAAATATTTTAAACGGTAAACATAGTGAAAATCAGAGCAACACTCCCAGCCCTGTATCAGATAAAACAGCTGTTCATATCAAAAGCTTAGCAACACGTTTTTTACATTTATTACCATAGCAACCAACTTAGCAAATTTAAAATCAGTTCATTACTCTTCACAATAAACAGCATTTTTACTTTATATTAATAAACTAAAATCAACGAAAAATGTTCACTATATTATAATTAAATTAAAACAATTGTTGTTATTTATTTTAAATAAAACACCTGATTTGGATCGAAAACTTAACATAATTTTAGATTAGGCTACCAATGAAACAAAACACGTTTATTTGCAACCAATTTGGCAAATTTAGAATCATGTAGTTATCCTTCACAACTAACAGTTGTTTAGATTAGGTAAAAGCAAACTAATGGTTGCTGTATTATAGTCAAACATCTGGTGTTACATATTATATTGTTTCCTGTGGTTGGTGATATCAAAATTTATTTGAAATGTTGATTATTTCCATATTAATTGTGAAATTACAACGCATGCAGCAAATCGAATTATTAGGGATGGTCGTGGATTTCGATCTCAGCTAAGGTCGCCACTCAGTCGTCAGTTCCGTGAATATATCAGAGTAAACAGTAATATGTTTGCATTTGCCGTGGGTCGCTGCGAGCAGGGGGCTGGCCCTCTAGTTAAAAATAGATAGTGTTTCTATTAAAGTGTTACGAGCTCCGATCTTGAACGTGGACAGTGCGACTTAATTCTCCGCTTAGAGATGTTTTCAAAGGCTCGGCTTCTTCAGTCATATTCTACTTTGAACACAATGCTTAATTAAAATGTCTCAAGGCTATACGAATGCTTAACAATAGTTCTCATGAGTATAAATTGGACTCTTAATGTATGTTTTCTACACTTAACATTCTGCGGCTTTAGCGAACATCTCCTGAGGAAATCTATCAGATGCTTAGAGATGAAAGAAATACAGTCACAATGTTTTAAAACTCTGGTGTGTACCCATCGACTACAGAATACAATTTATATTCTGTGGTCGCTGGTGTGTACCATGGTAGGGTGAGCCATAAGGCTTATTGCAGGGCTACATAAAAGACAATGTTGTAAAAACTATTTCAAGAATTATGGAGTACTTACACTTCCATGTATTTACATACTTGAAGTGTTGCTTTTTTTTTAAATTCAAGTGTGATCATGTCCAAACTATGGATATACACAACTACAGCTCCAGACAAGCTTGTGAGTATCGCGCCAGACAGCACAGGTTAAATTTATACAGTAAACTTCCCTCACAAGCTGGTGCAAAGTTCATGAATAAGCTTCCTAAAAGCTTTCAAAATTCCCCATACTATAGGATTTTTAAAAACAGTCATAGACAATTTCTATTATCTGGATCCTTTTATTCGGTGGAAGAGTTTGTGCATCACGATACTATTTTGTGATAGATGTGACCTCTTTTTTTGCAAAGCGTTTTAACTTTTTAAATTATTATCAAATTAACTTAATTTTTTTGTATTTGTGTTGATTATTGTATATTTTGCTCTATTTTTTGTGAACTACTTGTTGTTTAATTGTATTTTGTGGATATTGTTCCAGTGTGTTGTCATATGACTTGTTTTATACAAATTATAAAACTAATAAATGAAATGAAAATCGTTCTTATTGCAGGCACTAATCCATAGATTAGGGTACATAAATCCTCTTGCTTAAAAACCCAAAGAATCTTATCTTTCTATTACCAACAATTTTGAACTTCGATTTAAACACCCACTAACTGAGCAGCCTGGCATGTTGCACAACTACTAGTTTGCGACTGAGTTTATTTATAAGAAAACCAAATGAAAAACAAAACGATCTTCACAGCTCGGCAGCCGAAACCGGAAACAATAAGCGGAGTTCTGTAGTGAGCGAGAAACTTGTCAATACTCACTTTGTGCGATTTTGTTTTCCCAGTTTCTGTTCGATATACTGTCTAAACCGTTAGTCGCACAAACAAATACAAGAATAGCGAAATTTAATTTATCTATTTTTAAATACAGCGGTAATATAAAATAGTATGTTCCTTTCTTCAAAATACAAAGTTCCACCACAGGTCATAAATTTCAATACACGGTTTTTAGATAACAAATTTTAATTGCACTTTTTAAATAGTAAATTTCAGATTTTTATCGTTAAACTCATACTGTCGGAAAGCACGTTTCATACGGAAACCAAAAATATACGCTTTGTAAGACATTTATTGATGCGTGTATGCGTAAACGCAGTTTGAAGTTTGAGTGATAGGCTGCATTTTTAATTCGAGCCGTGACGTCATCTAATGAAATGCGCAGACCCGTCCAAAACACGTCTCTCTGAGTAACACACCAGTGTGGACGTTCTTTCCAACCAAGCAATTTTAAACGGCAACCTTTTAATTAAAATGTTTTATATTCAACTACGAGTTACGCCTTTTGCTCGCTTCGTTCACCAACTATTGCCGTTAAACAAATGCAAACAGATTTTTGTATACTCTGATAGTTTCACGGAAATGACGATTGATTAGGACAGAGGCACTTCTATTGTGTGGTGGAAGTAGCGGTTTGTTTTTAAAATAGAAGGTTTTTGTTTCTGCTAACGTTAATGGCTTCATAATTAACATGAACCATTTTGAATGATCACCATTTTTGGCCTGTGTGGTTGGAAAAAAATGATCATTAGCGAATTTTCATAGGAGACCCTATTGCGGTGACCGTTATGATGAGACCTAAGGTCGGGAGTAGTAAATGAGTACCGATTATGGTCCTCAGAACACTTTTTGGGGTGTTATTAAACATTACTTATACATATATGTGTATATATGTGTTCACATTCTAACGGCCGCATTTTAAGTCCGATTTGGTCCAAATTTGGTGCAGACGTAGGTTATCTAAGTCGCTCGGACGAGTTGGTTAGCCAACAAAATCCAACAACCAGGAGTACGGTTTTCGACCTGAAGTATTTTTTGAGGTTTTTCTTACTGGAATGAAACGTTTTTAGGTGTTTTCTAAAACAATAATTGTAGGAAATTATTATGCACATTTTCTTTTTTTTACACGACCTTATAGCTTGTTTGGTTCCTCCAAATTAGATCAAAACGTAAAATACCATAAAAGTAGTGTTTCCGCTGCGAGTGGAACGAAACAGCGCGTGAGGTCAGGTGCAAACAAATTCTACTAATATATTTCGTGAGTATAGCCTATAAATATCGCAAATAGTTGATTGAAACCCTAAAACATATAAATTTAATTTTGGAAATTCGCTAAAATCGAATTATTTTTTAAAGTTGTGGGTTTAGGTAAATAGGTAAATTACTAAGCGTGAAACAGAATAAAGGATGCGCGGTGGAATACGGAGCTAGTGCGCTTGCGCGACCTTAGTGCTGGTGCTGCGAAAGTGTCGGTCGGATTGCTATTAATACTACCAAAAACATCAGTGTCTTTATATCGATTTATTTTACAGGCATGCGTACCTTATTATATGTTCATGTTTGTGATAAATTTATTCCGGCGGTTTAAAAACAAATATCGTAATAATTATTCCAGATACGACTTTCACAGCTCAAAACGAAGCCGGTCTATGTTTTCAGCCGGCTTTTGTTCCCATTTCCACCAACACGCTGTTCCACTTTCAGTTTTCCCATACTCGAACCGTTTCACGTCTGGTTAATTTACCCCCTGCTGGTTTATACATAAACAACATTTTGTCATTCACGCAAAAACTCTTACTCTACTGCGCATGCGTCCGGATCCAGGTCAACGCTACCTCCGCCACCCTATCCTGATCCAAGTGCCTCTGTCCCTAATCAATCATAATTTCTTTGAAAATATCAGTATACTGTAATTTGTTTGAATTTGCTTCGCCCCGCGACACCGAGAGGGGGAGGGGTTCTCCGAAGGGAGTAAGGGGTGGAGCTCTCTACTTGACTACAGGTAAAGTATTGAGGGGGTGAAAAGTATTTGGACGTCTTTGTTGCGTATGTGCGAAGAGAAATCTTAGTGTGCACATCTCCGTTACAAAATTGTATTTTGCGAAAGTCGACAAATTTACTCCGCCATCTTGGATACTCCATCTTAAATGCAAATTTGTTGAATTAGGAACAACACGTATCGTACGATATGTGATGCCAAGGCGAAAATCAAGAGAAAATCGTTTGTGAAAACTGCGCTTAATTATCCGAAATAGTTTTGAATATTTATATAAGACGTATAAAAAAATGAAAGATCGTGTTTCAGACTTTGATTTATGCCGTAAAGTAAATAATTTAATTTAATTAAGTAAATAATGTTATTATTACTTTAATTAAATTAATACCACAACTAAGTGCAGATAACTTATCTAGTAAGTTTTTTTATCTAAGTTACTGGCACTATTTTTTGTAAATAATTCCTATGAGACTCCTACTAAGTACACATATTCTTGCGGTCATAGGAGCTGAAGCCTCACTGCACTGTGTGCAAAGGTTTGGTCCTCTTGAGGCTTCGCCCCACATCTCTGCTCCTGAACAGCGGTAGTCTACTCACAGAGTGCATGCCTGGTTCAATTCGTCGTGGGGGATTCTACCTCGGGGGGCAGCTTCTGATCCGAAGCCGATTGCCTGGGTGCAAACTCGCGAAGCGAAGCTGTTCATAATCCGAAGTCCCAAGGTCGAGATGCAAACTCGCTAAGCTAGTTTTTCCACTGCTAATGGAACGAATCGGTCAAATCGTAAAATACCATAAAAGTACCCGATTCAAATTCGCGTGGGGGATTTTACCGTTCTGATCCGAGGCCGAGTCTGCGAGCGAAGCGAAGCAGAGTTCATAACCCGAGGCTACAAGGCCGAGGTACAAAGTTGCAAAGCGAGTTTTTCCGCTTCGAGTGGAACGACCAAGCGCCTTCGTAGGTAGTCAAATTTCCCAAATAGTTGGTGGAAACCCTAAAACATGTGTAAACTTAATTTTGGAAATTCGCTCAACTCACGTCAGAGGTTCAGCTGCGTGATCGTTCTATTCATCACTTTGAATATGTGCCAAACTCTCTGTATACCTGCGGGTAGAGTAGATTTGTTGGAATCTGTTATTGGGGGAATTACCACATCGTAATTCTACATTATTTAAGTTATATTTATAATTCACTCAGAAATTCAGATAATATTGTTGAGTTACAACTAACTATCTTATCAGAGGCAGATAATAGCGCCGTTATCGAATGATGGACTGGTTGAGTTTACGAATTATCTGTGACACAAATATAGGAAGGCTAAAATGCATGGAACACCTTTCATGGCCAACTCTCATGATTTAAATTGACATCTTGTCACCTGATTCTAAGATCTGAATTTCTTTACAAATCAGTTCCGACTCAACATGCAACTTCCCTTTACCCTAAACGTTGTTCTTCTTTATGGTAAAATCATTAAAATTATAACATAGTATGGTGTTTAATAAATATGATGTACAGTAGATCGTTAAAAAAAAGAAAGTAAGCAGTCGTGGGACTGCTGACAGAAGTGAAAACTGTTTTGAATATAAATCGTTGGTTATATTGGTTCAATCTGAAATTTGATCATGATTTTTACCTTGTCCCATTTAAAATTTAAATCTAAAAATAACACAAACATGATTGCTATAGTTAAAAATAATAAAGAAACATAATTATAGGTTTCTTAACACACGTTTCTTTAAGCATTTAAATTCATTACCATAGCAACCAAGTTAGCAAATTTGCACATTTAAAAAAATGAGAAAGCACTATGTCCATTTTAGATTTATCACCAAGTACACATTAGTACTTAAATTTAAAACAAATTAAGTAGAAATTGTTTAGTAAATTATTAAAACAACTTACAAAATTAGGAAGGGCAACGACCATTTCAGAGGCCTTGCGTTTCGTTACTAATTTCATTTTATATGGCGCGGGGCCAGTGGGCAATCAACTCCTATAAAAGCGAGTGTACGTCCGTACATACATACGTACGTGAATAAAAATATAATATAACAGCTGATTTCACCCATCATCTGTAATACTTAAACAAAACCTAGCATAGCATTATACTTTGGGGTTAGGTTTACAATTTCAATCACTAATATAAATCTTGTGAAGTTGATTTTTTTTAATATGAGATAACTAATGCAGGCTATAATACGTTATAAGATTTGCTTTGAGGTTATAAAATGAAAATAAATACGACCTTTTATTATAAATATATTCATATATTTAGCTTCGAAAACATTCGTATATCTTCGTATATAACATAATTATAAACATGATTATTCCATTATTAATTCTTTCATTAAAATATTAATAACTTCTAAATCATTTGATCTACCATTATGAAATAAAAAGCAATTAAAAGATAATATTTTTATCTTTATTTAGACATATAATAATGTATATACAGTAAATACAAAATGTTAACAAATAGCCCTACAGTTTTATAACCGTTATAATTGCACACGTTTATCGAGGGAAAAATCCAGTCTGCACAGTTAGGTAGGCTTAGATAAAGTCTGTTGTTTTTAAATAGTATTTTTATAAATGGTGTATTTCTGATGTGTATCTAAGTAATCTGCTTTTGATTTTCACGGGAGCTTACAAGTCTTAAATATAAACTAAAAATAAATTCATCTGTATTTTATAACTCATTTATTCAATTTGTATTTAGCATGGGGGCTCCGCGATCAGACAGTGTTGGGTGTTAGACACTACCATTCGTTAATATTTGTATATGCCGCCGTGCCTCGCGGGTAATCTTCAATGTGTTTATAACTTCGTCTGTATTTCATAAATGATGTATTTAATTTTCTATAATGCGTGGCCCCCCTGGGCTCGAGGCCCTGGGCGGTCGCCCCCTGGATCCGCCCCTGAGCTTTTGTTCCAAATCAGTGGTTTTATCTGTAATAAGTAGCAATAGATGTTTGAGTTATAATACATTGCACAATGTTTTAAATCTACATTAATTATGATTTAGAAAAAAATAACTCCCAAGAATTTGTTGTCATATTTATGAAAATGGAGCCTACACAATACCTAAATCCCAATTAAAACTAATTACGATTTAAATCATCAAAAGTTATAAAAAATAAATAAAATGTAGTAAATCATTTTATTTATTAAAATAAATATTTATTCTAAAAAATAGATTTTAAAACTTATCAATTGTTAAACAAAATGTGCAATCTTTCTGTATCTTAAAATGAAAACACATCTAATTGTATGTAGAATACAATACGTAGAAAAATGGAAAAATGTGAATTTCTTGGCTCCGCCATTTTGGATTGGGGTATCGGAGAGGGGTTTACTTTACATCAATTTTCTCGTCTAAACGAAGGCTTTAAAATGAGGTATCACACAAGCACAAGGGTAGCTATTTACCATTACGTAACCGAAAAAGGATAAAATTCATTCATACCCCTAAAAGCTGCAGAATTTGCACAATCTAACTGAAAGTTTGGATATATACGTGTAACAGGTTTAAACTTATGAAGAGGTTGCGGAACTTTTGCATCACCCTGTATGCTATTTTTAATGACACCCCAAAACGTGTTCTGGGGACCATGATCGGTGCTCATTTAGGTTGTCCCGACCTTAGGTCTCACCATAAGGGTCACTGCAATAGTTCATCTTTCCTATGGAAATTTTGCCAGGATAAAAGTTTTTAAAATATTTCGATTTTTGAGTCAGCTCAGGATTTGAATTATTCAGACGTCCAAAAAGTGTAGGTCTACATTTTACTAGTCTCTGACTCATCAATATTATGAAGCACTTCCCGTGGAGATGAAGGTCTTCCTTTAGAAGAATAAACCAACCACAGTGGAGATGTATTGTAAACAGATTCTCGCAGGAAGTCGGGGAAATTATTTCCTGTCCTGGTCTTTTTCAATAATTGAGTTGGTCTTCAAACATATCGTCCATTATTTGTCCATTAAGTCTATTTGTAAATTTCCATGAGCTGTTATAGTGATTATTATGGAGTGACCATGGTCGGGACTGGTGAATGAGCACCGACCATGGTCCCCAGAACAGGTTTTGGGGTGTCAAATATATATTTGTGTTTGCCCTACAAAAGCCACATTTTATGTCCGATTTGGTACACACGTTGGTTGACTAAGTCGCTCGGACGGGTTCGTTTGCTAAAATGCAGTCCTAATTACAGGGTCGAAAAAGGTTCTCTCTGGCATGCGCCGCCCGGCTAGCCCAGATATGCGGTCGGTTTCACAACAATAGCATTGTTTTGAACAAAATATGACGGGTTTGAAGGAGGAAGGGTATATCGGAAATAAATTATTGCTGTAGGTAAACGGCGAAAGAATTGTAGTTGAATAAGGTAAATTGTTAGCAAATAACCTAACCTAACCTAACCTTGTTTGTTGAGTGGTATTACTTTTACTTGATTTCATGTGTAGAATTACATCCTGAATTTTTGGAGTACCTTTTTTAAGTATGGCACATCATATGGCATAAAATATGAATGGGGCAGTTTCTCAGAAATGTAATTGCAAGGTTTTGGAGTGTAGATTTCGGTGGCAGCGCAATCCCGATAGGCTAACCGGACCCTTCGGAGCAATCCCGGTGGACCGGCCAACAAAACAACTCAACAACAGGAACCACCTTTTTTTGACCGGAAGTAGCAATTTCTTATATGTTACGTACTAGCGAGTTATTATTTTGTGTTTTATTGTCGTCCTCATTTTGTGTTTCTATATGACCTTATAGCCCGATTACAATGTTCAAATTCACGTGGGTTCTAATCCGATACGACTTGGTTGAGCCGCAAGGTTGAGGTGCAAGCACAAAGCGAGTTTTTCTGCTGCGAGCGGAACGAAACAGCGGGTGAGCTGGGGCTGGTGAATATATTTCGTACACGTAGAATATATTTAGCTCCTTCGTGAGTAGACCGACGTCCCAGATAGTTGGTTGAAACCCGAAAAAAAACATTACATTAATTTTGGAAATTCGCTCAACCCACGTCAGCGGTTCAGCTTGTTCGAATAATTTTGAAATTGTAACTTCGTTAATAAATTGCACTTTTTTTTAAGCTGTGTTTGATTACTCTATTTTCTCAAAGTCGGAAATTAAATATCCGTTTTGAACGTTAGAACTTGCGAAGGTAGAGTGAAAGTCCCCCCCTCCCAGATTTCCCGTTTTGCCAACCTACTTACAGCCGAGTTTGACGCCAACCTATTTAAGACATCGTTGGCAAGATAAGGTAGCAGAGTAATCAGACCACTCCTTAGGTTATCAGGCGCGGTGCCGTATGTCGAAATACAGGATGGGCTTAAAATCCGTACACGGTCCAATCTTGTTTTGGATGTCTACAAATACAGGGTGTCTAGAAAATACTGTCCCAAATTTCAACAATTCTACAGGTGAAAATAACATGGGCGCCCATACCTCATACCAGGACAGAGGAGGCCACGGCCCCTCCCCTAGCTCCCAGGGAAAGGAAAATATGTATATTATTAATCATAGTCAGGTATTTTTCTTTAAAGAGCTTATCACTAAAATATGTTTTAAATGTTATGCGCCAATTGATTTTACATATACTTATTTTATTTTTTACAACAGTTCAAGCATAAGCTGCTGTGTCACTACTTGGTGCGGCCTCTAGGAGTGTTATAGGTCTTTGTGTATTCACTGACGATGGAAAGGTACAGACTCAATGCTGTGTGGGTTATATTAATTCTTCATCTAAACAGCCAAAACGGCTTCCCAAATTTAAAAAGTTTTCTTTTGGTGGTCAAAAATATCCCTGGACTCCTTTTGCCAAAGGAGGGGAGGGTACTCCTTAACACGTTCAGTGCTACGAAAATTTCGTATTTCCTATGCTATCAGCTGACCTTTTATTTTTCATATTTATAGTTTAAATGAGTAGAAATTACTTAATGTTTTATTTTTGGATTTTTCTACGTAATAATCACTAATATTTTTAAGCGGACGCACATGTGCGTCCATAGCATGTAGGCTTAAAATTGGCATGCATTTTGTATTGAAAATATTCTCAACAAGGTGGTTGGCATGCGAAGCACGCAATGCATTGGTTATTGAAAATACTCCCAATATGGGGGATGGCGTGCGAAGTACGCAATGCATTGTGTATTGAAAATACTCCCAATACGGGAGTTGGCGTGCAATGCACTGTGCGTCGGCCGCTTCTCATAGTGTTCAGTGTCAAGCTCACATGTGCGACCCCGGTCTAGCCCCCCCCCCCCAGAAAATATCATATGGGCGCCCATGGAAAATAATAAAAATGTTTTTATAAACATAGCTTGGTTTTCGAATTATCCGCCATTTTGTTGTTTTTACTAAACACTTAATAACTTTGGAAATAGAAAAGATATTGATCTCAAATTTAGTGTTGGCCTACATATTTATTACGTAATCTTTCACACTTGTACAAAAAACCAGGATGTTCTTTTGTAAACTTTAAAAATAGAGGCCATTTAAAGTTGTTTATGCCAAATAACTATAAAAGTGCTAACTTTACAATAAAAGTTAAGATTATAAAAAAAAGTTAATTTTCAATAACAAACACAACGGTATTTTAATTTTCCCGTAGCTCAAATATAACCTAGTTATCGGCTAAACACGCAAAACGTATTTTTTTTTGTATTGTCTATAACAATGCAGAAACAACAATAATAGTACAAATACGTATTCAAAATAGTTAAAATACGGGGTTCGCACCCAGCCCTATAACACATAAAACAGCTGATTTGAATCAAAAGCTTTGCAACACAATTCTAAGTGTGGCCTAGGAGTACTAACACTGAAAAAACACTCATGTTTGTTGAATACATCCATTGCCAACAGCAAATTTAAAATGAGTTAATTATTTTTCACAACCAACGCCGATTTAGGTTAGGTTATCAAAATAAAAACAAATACAGAGAAAGAATCAGTGAACAGGTTTACTGTATTATAATTCAAACATCTGTTGTTACATATTATAAACTAGGGGAAACCCCTGCGTGCTCCGCACGCCTACCCCGTTTTAACTACTATACACATAGTCGTGTTATGTTTTCTTTATAATAAAGGTGTAGGATTAATAATAACCCCAAAGCTAATATAGTAAATAATGTTAAATGTTCAAATCAAATTATTTCGTACATGTTATAACAACAGTTATAATATAGGTTAAAAGGACCAGCAAGGCTCAGGTCTTTAATAAAAAAATAACTTAAAAATTAGAAATACAAATAATTGCTTCAAAGTTTGAAATCAGATGTTAATGGAAATATTAGAGTAAACAGCTGTTTTATCTGTTATTTTATTCAATTAGTTGCTATGGTAATAAATGTAACGTTCATCATTCCATGCTTGACC
The DNA here is from genome assembly GCA_018207615.1 of Philaenus spumarius. Lineage (NCBI taxonomy): Eukaryota > Metazoa > Arthropoda > Insecta > Hemiptera > Aphrophoridae > Philaenus > Philaenus spumarius. The sequence goes on along the minus strand of JAGFPH010000426.1, from coordinate 442,913 downwards.
TAAGATTTTTTTCCGACTAAATTTACAAATATCGAAATAAAAAATGTTTTTATAAAAATCAATTATAGCCTATGTTGCTCAGGGATAGTGTAGCTTTTTATTAGTAAAACTATTTTTTCATTCGGTTTAGTAGTTCCAGAGATTACCCCTTTTAATATTAGTATAGATAAAACAACTGATTTGGATCAAAAGCTCAACACAATTTTAGGTTGGGCCTGTACTGAACCAATACTCATGTTTCTTGAATGAATTTACTTTCATTACCATAGCAACTAACTTAGGCAATTTAGAATCAGGTAATTCTTCTTCACTAACAGTGTTTTTAGGTTAGGTAATAGCAAACACAAACTACGAAAAATGCTTATAATAAAATTATCATACCACCTATTATATTTTCCAAATTTTTAAGATATTTTCCCGTCGTGTAATTTAAGAAATATATATTTTTTTAAGATTAAATTTTGACGCAAATATTGGTAGTCCAGATTTGTTTTTATTTACATGTTTTTTTAAAAGTTATTTGTTTCTTATTTAGTTTAGTTTTTAAGGCAACAAATACGTGTAATGTGTTACAGCCTAATCAGCTATGCTTTTAAAATGCAAAAATATATTTTTAGTTTATTTTGTAGAAGTATCTTATTAATAATTTCAAAATATTGTGTTAGCCTATTTTTGTTGCAAAATAAAGCATTTTTTCATTTCATTTCAATACCAACTAGTACTATTAAAATTATGCCGACTTTATTCTTTACCAGGAATATTTGACCAGTTTGAAATACTGCTTTATCGTGCCACATTTTGGTCATATTTTATAACTTGAAAGTTGCTATGATAGTATAAAATAATCTGTTTGCATTTGCTTCGCCGCGGGTGTTGGCGAGCGAAGCGAGCAGAGAACGTGGCCCTCTAGTTAATTATAAAAGGCTAATTTTCTTATAAAACTTATTTATCTTCATATATAGCGAAGAAAGGTCTGCGGATATGTAAGTCCATTCAGGACGGAACTGGACCAAATTTGGTAAATTGATTAATTAGCACAAGCGGGATCTAACGCCGTATTGAAATTAGTTCGATTCTTCGACTACTTGCATTTAAGGGGTTAATGGGGTAACTGCCCTAAAACAATACACCTTCACATCCCCTTTGAGAATAGAGGGCTGACATTTTGTACAATCGTTTCTCGTGTAATTTAGAAGACAATTTTAGAGCTTGATTATTTCCGTTTAAAGGTTAGAAACAGGAATACCAACCCGTAAAACAATAAATACTCATTATTTTACTCCCGCTGAAACTAGAGAGGTGAATTGGGGTGCTTTGTTCTATAGAAAAGAGTAAACTCGCACACTATCACCTGTGGTTTAAATGTGGCAACCACCCCTGTACGTTCTACGAGTTAGTGAGCTGAAATTTGGTACATATTGCTTTTAGGTGTCTGTACAATGAAACGGTATGAAATTTTAATATAAAGAATGGATAGAAATTCACCTAGTCTACAATTAAAAAAATATGTGTACCTTTTGCCATAAACTCATGTCGTGCATGTAATTAGTTTTATAAAAATAAAGAAAGTCGATATAAATTACCTGAATCAGGATATTGAAACCGTATAGGACCTCTGTTGAGAAGAAGAACCAATGTTTTGGACAATTGAAAAAAAGAAATCTTGGCACAAAAACTGTACAACTTGCTCCTGACTGTAAGAAATTTAAGCAATGTCTAAGGCCAGAGCATCGGCTTAATCTTTCAGGGGAAAAACAAAAATATTACTACCTAAGTACCAATCTCCAAATAAGTTTGCCAATACCTTTCTCAGAACTGTCAATCCAATATCACGACACACTACATTCTTAGAACATTAAATTTATCACTAAATACAAATAACTAGTGGACCGGGCAATGCTTCGCTATTGCTTGATTTACCTAACCTAAAATTATATTCAGTTTTTGATCCAAATCAGTTGTTGATCAAAATCAGCTGTTGATCAAAATCAGCTGTTTTAAGCTTTTCATACGAACAGCTGTTTTTTGTGCCCCTGATAAAATCAAAAGAAATCTTTCTTCTTCTTCCTTAAGATTGACCTTCCATAAGATTAACATGGCAACTTTGAGGGCCACTGGGGCGAAGCCCTTAACATACATTGAGCTCATTTTAAGGGAAGCACAACTTCAGAGTGAGCTCTGTAAAATGACACCAAAAACATCAAAATCAGTTAAAACCCATAGCAAATTAATTATGTATAGATAGATTCGTTCACGCAGCTGAACCGTTGACGTGAGTTGAACGAATTTCCAAAATTGAGTTTATATTCTTTAAAATACATATTGTCTAGCCTCATATCTACCTGAATGTAGCACTTTGGTGTATTGTACAAAACAAACGAAACTTTATGAAAAACATTTCCTTTAAGTAATCCTATTTATGGTATGCAACAGGTACTTCGAAATATACCCAAAACTGTGGTACATATACGTCTCGAAAATTCAGGTTTTACCTTACTTAATTGTGTTTTAAATTAATTATCGAAGTTAATACATATTTTCATCCGCCTCCATCAGTTGGGTTCCAGTTATAAAAATTCCGATATTGGATCAGGATGCCCGGGCAGCCATTTCTATTTTAATTCGTAAAACGACATTACATAATTTCAATTGAATGGATTATGCGATAACAAATAAACCAGTGCGTCATATGATAACACTTTATAGATTCTCAGAAGTGGTTTACTTCAAAATTTGGGGAGGGGCTTACATAACTACTATTTTTTTTATAGGGAACACTCCTGCGCGCCAATAGCCTACCGCGCTAGCACGGAAACATTGTAAGGTAGATAATTTAATTTTTAACGATTTATTAATTTAATGTAAGAACAACGATATAAGTATATAGAGGACGATTCAGAACTGAAGATAATAACAGCATTGTAGGCCTACATGCAATATTGTTGTGTTTATTGTGTTGGTATAGAATGCCGGGTTGAACAAACCATTTATTACACATAACTTAACTATTATCCTTCATCCGATTGTTTTGACTGTGAGAACCAGACGGGCTATAAGGTCGTGCAAAACAAATGTGCACAATAAACTCCTGCATTAATTTATTTTAGATAAAACCCCAAAATGTTTCATTTAAGACGAAGAATCTAAAAAACGTGCTATCGGTTGTTGGATTTTTTTGGTTAACGAACTCGTCCGAGCGACTTGTGTTACTAAGTTTGGACCAAATCGGACATTAAATAGCTAAATTAAAGATAAAAGCAGTATATTATGTACATGCAATTTGCTGTGTTATTGTGTTGGTATAGGATGCCGGGTAATAACAACCAATTATCACACATAACTTAAACTATTATCCTTCATCCGATTGTTTTGACAGTTACACCACCCGATAGTGAATCAAAATGGCTACAAAAAAGGTGCCTTGACATTTTTTGTTAAAATGTACGGGTTTTAAGTAATTTAGGTTTGAAATTTTCAAACGGCCGCTATTTTGAAACGCTTAATTGGATTTCGTTTATTTTTCTTGAGATATATCATTGTTTGGTTAAACTTCATGCCAAGTTTGAACTCAATCAGACAAACATTTCTCTAGATTATGAATGATTTGTACTAAAACAAAATGGCGGATATCTGAAAAACCAAGCGTTGTCTGGCCTATGTTTATATGAACTCTTTTTCCTTATTGTTGAGCTTCTGAGAGATTGCCGCGTAGTTCTGAATCACTCTGTACAAACAGGACCAATTTACCATTACTCGCATGATAAAAACATGGACATGGTTCAGTGCAATAATTTGGAAAGAGATCTTTGGGCTATATACAGGGTGTCCCTTAAGTAAAGCGTTAAACTTCGAGAAATGTTTCTATGGGTCAATAAAAAGAGAAAATCAAGAAAACATTTTTTTAAAAACTTCGTTTTTTATACATCTGTTATTTTGTGTTTTTTTTGCATGAAGTTTAACTTAGCAATGATCTATTTTAAGAAAAATAGATTATATCCAATCATGCGTTTCAAAATGGTGGCTGTTGAAAAAAAGCAGGTAGGAGCCTTCTGGTAATAAAATAATTTGACCACGCAGCTGATGTGAGTTGAGCGAATTTCTAAAATTAAGTTTATACGATTTTAGTGTTTCAACTATTTGGGAAATTTGACTACTCATGAAGGCGCTTCATAGATGCCTGCGCGAACGAAATATATTAGTAGAATTGCCTCCAACAGCGGAAAACTCGATTTGCGAGCTTACACCTCGACCTTGCCGCCTCGGATTTTATGTATTTGCTTCGCTCGCTGTGGTTCGCATCCCGGCCGTCGGCCTCGTAGCAGAAGCTGACCAACGGACAAAATCCCCCTAGTGGATTCGAACCAAGAAATTTTATGTTATTTTACGTTTTTATTGATTTATTGTTAACCAAACGAACCACAAGGTATTGTAAAACAACAAAATGTGTTGAATAATCTCCTATATTTACATTTTTAAAAGTTTTTATATTAGTACGACAAATACCAACAGCAAAAATACTTTCGGTCGTTGGATTTTTTGACTAAGGAACTTTTTTGCAAAGGAAATGTTTCCTCTTCTTTTTTGTGGTAGGTGAAATGAACGGGGTCTTGAGATTATTTGAAGTAGTTTTCAACCCGTTAAAACGTGGAGGAAACATTTTATTTTCCGTCATTTCCTAATTTTTCGTCAAATTAGGGGTTGTTTCGCCCCCTACTGCGAACCCTTGTGGTGCATTTCTAAATCAATTTCTATAGGGCTACTAAATTTCTGAATTTTAATCATAATTTGTGCATTCTATAACATTATTTGCAGGTTGCATAAACTTCGTTGTGAAAAAAGGGTGGGTTTTTGAATTTTTAGACGTGACGCCGAGATTTTAGAGCGGCGGGACTGCGATTTTTGGAGTAAGCGATCTAAAAAACACAACTTCTTTTTTTTTGCTTACTTAGCCACAGATCTAGTTTACTTTGTTTATTTCTTCTTCTCTTATAGGCTACACTTAACGGATGAATGAAATGATAAATAATTTTGTCAAAATTCGTAAGATACCCATTTTCCTACAGTATGAGACCCAGCGCAATCGATTCTTGTCACCTTAAAACCCTTATATGCGAAGTTTGATAAAAATCGTTAGAGTCGTTTTCAACACATACATACGGAAGTCCTTCGTTTAATAGTATAGGATAGTAAAGCGAAATAGTGCTTACCTCTTCTAGTCCGATATAACATAACATATAGCACACGGATAGACGTACACACAGAGCACACACACGCGCCTCGACTGCACCGAGGCTTTGAGCTTAGTAAAGCCTGTTCAAGTATTATCATTTTAATTTAACACTGATAAGGTAACAAGGCGAGGACGCGCGGCAAAGTGATTAATCGTTGTAATCTTCTATCGAAGTATAGATAATTCGTACACATTGGAACCGTTTTTGAAATAGAGCGCGCAGCGCTTACCCAAATGCAGGGTCAACCGTGAGTCCCAGTAAATAAGACGTAGTATAAAACTAATAATCTTTAAAAATCCATAATTATGATTAATTTGCATTGTTTAATAACTAATACATATATTTATTTATTAATGTTTTTTTTTCACTTATCGAATATATATTCATTTAATAATACTTACCTACTTCCTGCTTATTTACATTTTAAGTAGAAAAATAATTAAGAATTATTAGACCACGCAGCTGAACCGCTGACGTGAGTTGAGCAAATTTCCAAAATTAAGTTTATAGCTCTATGTTTTAGGGTTTAAACCAACAATTTGGGAAATAGGTTAATTCACGACGGTGCTGAATAGCTGCAAAATGGTTCGCACGCCATTCTGCATATTGGGAGATAAATATTATAGTTGAGATTTTTGTGGAAATATCCATTTTTGGACCCAATGAGTCTAAAAAAGTGGTTTTTACAAAATGACTGTCTGTAAATCTGTATGTCTGTATGTATACAAAGCTAGAGAGAAAACTATTCAATCGATTTCGAACAAATTTGCCCCAAACATGTCAATTAGTCCTGTATAGATGCACGAAAAAGGGTTTTGAATTTTTTTTAAAAACAACCCCCTTTTTGGCGAAAAACCCCCCAAAAATCTGTGATTATTTTTTAATAAAAAAAACGGCTCTAAAGATAAGACAAAATGTTGCTTATTTGTAACCCTTAAAATGTCTGTCGGTATGTATGTCTGTATATATGTATGTATACAAAGCTAGCTAATAATAATAATATTTGTTAGTTAATCTGCTACTTTAATATCACCTCTCCTACCCTACCTACAATTAAGAAGTCACAGTGAATCTGTTTAATAATTTAAATATGTTTGTGAGAAAGTATGTGCCAGTTTCTGGTACCGTTTATTTTTAACTAGTAAACCACCGTGAAAAATCACAGGCTGATTAATTAGATACACATTAGAAATACACAATTTAAAAAACAAACTATTTACAAACAACATTAAGGCATACTTATCTAGGCCTACCTAACATAACCCCAAACTATAATCTACACTGGGTTTGTTGAAGTATTACAGATGATGGGTGAAATTAGCTGTTAAACGAATATACTGTACTCGACTTTATTTACACCACGATTACACTGACCTTATGTTGATAGAAAATCTGAATTTTCGTATTTCGTTTAAGTCGACCCTAACAGTGTATACGGTATAAACATATTTAATTAATAGCAAGTATTCAATTTGTAATACAAAAATAATGTCAATGTAAATTTTAATCTTCCGAATATGACATGAAAAATATGACATGGGGAGAATATTTTTGTTTCTTGGTTAGGAAAATTTCACCAGCGACAAAGTTTTAGATTATAAAACGAACTAAAATTTGATTTGAACAACTTTTTTGTAGGAGCACTGTATCAGTCACAATCGTGGTTTGAATACAAGTCAAAATGTTGCGTGAAACTGCCCAGCTGCGTTTGTTGGTCTGACCGCTCACTGACATTGTCAAAGTATTTTTTCACATGTACAGTATTTAGCAAAAATATCATACCATACTTAGCTTGTAATAGTAAGTTTTACCATATATTTCACTAATATAGTGATTCTTTTATGCCTGACTTGTAATAAAACAGCCCTCCGGCGGTGGCAGATGTTTTTAGAAATGTACCCCCGCCTCGCCTCCAACCCACCCGCCTGCTCTGAAGCCCGCGCGCGCAGCTTATTTGGGTTGATTGTACATATTTGATCGAGTGATGTTAAGGGTCAGCTCTAGCTGTCGGTCATGTTGGTTGACGAGTAGATAGAATTGCCAAAGTCAGGAACTGGACATGCTCTGTCGCGGAGCAATTCAACCTGTGCAAACCTCTTGCCGCCACCATTGCTGTAACAGCAGACCCCGCCCTTGTCCCCACTCCGTAAATAACAACAGCAGTTCTACCAACGTTTAGGCTATAGAGTAAAATTATGGAACCATCAGAAACGAGCGTCAGCGATGCCCTGTTTCAACTCAACCAATTATTATTTCGTTTGTCTGTTTGTTACTGAAATTTAGCATAAATAATTAGTCAGGAAGTCAAGAAAAATGACGTATGTGTATAGATTTTTGTAAAATTTGTATTTGTTTAATATTATTATACACTATGTAAATGAGTCGCAACTTATATTACTCAAATTGTTTATAATAGTAAACAAACTGCGTGATCTGAACCTTAGCTGAATGGTTAGATTCAGTGTGTGATTTCAGTTCTAATAAATTTATAAGGATTTTATCCCATGAACCATGAATAATTACTTTTTTTACTTTTTCAAATAGGCCTAAGCATAGGGCCTACATAATTATTTCAACATAAGTTATAAAATTGTAACCTGTAAAAAGTTATTAATCGAAACAAATTCAAAACTAAAACTATGAACCAAATAAAACTTAGTTAAGGTGTATTTAAAAATGTAATTATCAACTCCTATGAAAGCTAGTGTACGTCCGTACGTAGGCCTACACCCATACATTCGTGCGTACGTACATACATACTTACTTACGTAAGTAAAATATAATATAACAGCTGATTTCAACTATCCTACTAATATTATAAATGTGAAAGTTTGTATGTTTGTTTGTTTATTTGTTTGTTTGTTTGTTTGTTTGACTGACAATCACGCAAAAAGTACTGGATGGATTTGAATGAAATTAGGCACACATATAGATCATGACCTGAAATGAGACATAGGCTATAAATCATTTTGATTTAAGGGTTGAAACAACCCCTAAAACAATAAATATTTATTATTATACATCCATTAAGACTAGAAAGCTGGAATTTGGTACATTTATTTCTTACAAGGTACATATAAAATGTAAACTATATTTACATTTTACACTGTTCTGCTAAGGGGTGAAATTGTAATAACAACCCCTAAAACATTACAAATTAATTATTATACTTCCCATAAAGCTAGAGAGCTGGAAATTGGTGCATTCATTTCTTACAAGATATATATAAAAAGTAAACCATATTTGTATTTTTCAGTGTGCTGGTAAGGGGTGAAAATGTAACAACAACCCCTAAAACAATACGAAATAATTATTATACTTCCCATAAAGCTAGAGAGCTGGAAATTGGTACATGTATTTCTTACAAGACAATTTATACAGTGTAAACCATATTTTCTTTTATTCACGTGCTTCTTAGGGGTGAAAATGAGATACAACTCCTAACCTAAGGCAATGCAATATTAATTTTGTTGGGTGTAGTAAGTGAGCACTGATC
>JAGFPH010000426.1:415037-428722 GCA_018207615.1 Philaenus spumarius | reverse complement strand
GCCGTGATGCTAGATTGACAACATAAACTTGTTTATTTTTTAACATTTCCCCATAATTATGAAACGCCGAAGTTTTGATAAAAGCGGGTGGTGTCATTTTGTTTGGCATCTTAAGCACTATAAATACTGAAAATTTGATCAAAATCGTTAAGCCGTTTTTGAGAAATTTGCATTTTTGTCGTTTTTTATTGGTTTTTTGGGGTAAATTACCCTTAAAAATTAAAAATTCCAAAAAATTAAAAAAACGCCTGGAGATATTAGGGTTTAGTACCTACATACCAAATTTCATGAAAATCGGACCAATAGTGTCCCCTCTGGTCGTGTATACATACTGACACACTGACAGACAGACACCACGTTAAAAACACTTTTTTGGGTTCAGGGAGCACCAAAACAAAAAATTCCACTACAAATATTTTTGGGTTCAGGGAGCACCAACACAGATAATTGCACTAAACAATTTTTTGGGGTTCTGGGAGCACCAAAACAGATAATTCAACTGAAAATTCAAATTCGAACATTTTTACGATAACAATACTTTCTCCATATACTACGTATAGGGTGGAGAAAGTAAAATTATAAATAAAATTTGGGATTTTGTAGTTCTGTTTTGCAATATTTGCAACGGCATCACCATAATATGTCACCAATATGGTGTTATATGGTTCGCAGGGGTTGGCGAGCGAAGCGAGCAAGGGCAGCGCCTCTAGTTTTAAATCATATATGTATTATAAAATTAATTTGTATGTACCGTATCCAAAAAGATGGAATTATATGAATATCTGGTTCTGGTGACATCATTTAAAATGGGTTAACCTCAAAATTAAAATAACAAGAATAATAATTGTAACTTGGTAAAAAGTTTTAGAAAATATTTTGATATCATAAATTAAAAAAATAAATATACTATAAATAAAGAAACGATAGTTTATAATAAATACCATGATTTAATTAGACTTGCCTTACTAAGTTATATAAACTGGCATGTTTTAGTTTGGCCTAGATTGTTAAGTAAAAGACGTTAACACTGTCCATTCATGTTAGTAAAAACGAGAGTGGGATGTAATTGGAAGAGGAGTTAATTTTAAAAGAAGTATATAATACTAGGGGCTCGCTCCGCTTGTCAACCCCTGCGGTGACATATTATGGTGATGCCAATGCAAACTACAAAATCCCTAATTTTGTTCATAATTTTTCAATTTTTGTAGAGTAATTTTTACGGAAATGATGATTGATTAGGACAGGGGCACTTGGATATAAGTTGGGTGGTGGCGGTAGGTGTGACCTGTACATAATGTAAGACAGATTGAAACATACACATGAAATATCCCTAACATTTGTCCACAAAATCCTTAATATTGTCCACCATTTTTACATTGTTTCAATTTTTAAACAGGAATTTTAAAATTTCGGAGTAAAAAGTAGCCTAAAATATTCTCTGAAAAGTCCTCTACATGTTAATGAAAGTTTCACCCGTCGGTTTCAAAATCGGTCGACCCATTCAGAGATTAGCCCCAACAAACAGATAGACAGACAAAAAATTTATAAACGTGCGTTTAAGTATTGGTAATGTGTGAATAACCATATGAGCTTCGAAAAAAGCTTATACAGGTTGACAATTAAGTCTTCGGACGGTTTAATATTTCGTATATAAGGAAAATTTTAAGGTAGATTTGATTAAAGTACCTACTCTTTGTAAAAATAATATTTTATTAAGACTTCAAAAAAATTATCCGTCATCTTGGATCCGCCATTTTGAATGTAACTTTGTTTTTTTTTTTAAATAGGAAGGTGGTCATGTGATACATCATTTCGATGTAGAATTTCAAGAAAAAACCAACGGTGAAATTTGCACATCCATATCTTTAACCGTTTAAAAATGGCGGCCAAAAAACAACGAAATCGTTTTTTCCGATTTTGCCCCATTTTGCTGTACTATTTTTGTTTTAATATTAATTACGGTATTATTCTTTTTGGATTCAGAATTAAATAAGCTTTCAAAGATATGCCACACAACGATATTTGGTTAAACTACCTACTCGAAATCAATTATAAAAAAATTAAATGGCTGTAACTCAAAAATCTTAAATACTCCCAAATATCGTTGTGTGGCACATCATTTGAAAGCCTATTTAATTCTAAGTCTAAAAAGAATAATAATTAATATTATTACAAAAATAGTACAGCAAAATGGGGCAAAATCGGAAAACACGATTTCGTTGTTTTATGGCCGCCATTTTTAAACGGTTAAAGATATATGGATGTGAAAATTTCACCGTTGGTATTTTCTTGAAATTCTACATCGAAATGATGTATTACATGACAACCTTCCTATTTAAAAAAACAAAGTTACATTCAAAATAGCGGATCCAAGATGGCGGATACATTTTTTGAAATCTTTATAAAATAGTATTTTTACATAGAGTAAGTCCTCAATCACATCTACCTTAAAATTTGCCTTATATACGAAATATTAAACCGTCCGAAGACTTAAATATCACCCTGTATTTTGAAATCACAGACAGACACCACAATTTTATTTATGTATATAGATATTGCAAAATGTTTGCTTTACATGCACTGGAATACTGTTGTATAACTTCGTGTGTACATACAAAATGTATAGTATATAGTAAAAATAGTTGTTTTTTATAATAAACAATTTTAAACATACAATATTTATCCATAGTGTGATTTTTTGTTGCTTTCTATAATATATAAGTTTTTTTATTATTTTTTTTTTATAGGCGAAAAATCTGGGTGGTTATCATCGCCTACTATAATATATAAATATTTACGATATAGGTACTAAAATATTATCAAAGCAATCAACAATAGACCCAGTATTATCCCAGATGCCTTATAATTTTATATAAAGTATTATCTGGGTCTTATTAATTCCACCAATGCAAACTCCTCATTTCCATCATCGTCGACAAAAAACAAAAAATTCAAAGTTAGAAGCGAAAAAAAGAATAACCTTTGAGTGAATAAGAAATGGCAATTCTTCATTTGAGAGTTATTTTAGTTAACATAAAAATACAAAACGTAGCATTATTATAGGTACTCCCGACAGCTACTGCATTGTTGACACTATGCACTAACAATTTAAATTTTCTATTTTGGTTACTTTAAGCTGTAAAACTTAAAATTGAAAATCATAGTTTTATGATATAATAATAGGCCTAATTATAATATTCCAACTAAGATAAAAAGAATTTACTAAATATTTATTTCTTCTAACACAGACTTTCGTTTGGAGTGCCAATTTATAAGATAAAAAGAATTACACAATGGATGTTAAGTTATTTACAATTTAAATAAATTAGTTTTATTTTGAACTATTTTATAGATTCAAATACATTAAAATTATCAATAGCTAATATAATATAATAAGATTTAATATCAAGTTCCAAATTTTTAAGGACGTATTTAGTATTTTCAAGATTATGGGTCTGGGTGAGAGTGATCCTGATAAACACTTGGATATTAGACAAATTTTTGGGGTCAATGCAATTATGTCAATGATTACATAGTATAAAAGCTAGATAGGCTATGGGAGACGACACATATGGAGAACTTAAAAAGGAATTTATACTAAAGACAGTTAATACTCGTTTTAAAAGTGTTACTTTGCCGAAACATTTGCTTTCAATTGGTCAAAGAAACTATATACGTATTATGCAAAAAAGTATTTTAATGAGTTGCCGATTAAATTAAAAAATTTAGACATTAATAAAAAAGTTTTAAAAAGGAAAGTTATAGAGAGCAAATTAGAAACATTGACATTATTTAATGGTAATTTGCTGTTTACATTGTTTGGTGTTATATATTTAAGTATTTTTTTAATAGTGATGTCTGGTGTTTTGGAATTTAGTTGTTGTTTCACTTGTGTCATTGCTTGTTGTTGTTAGATAAGGGCCAACCTATGTATGGGTATTGATTGCATCCTATAGGTCCTTGTATATATTATTGAATGTAGGCTACAAGGAATTTGGTAGTAAAATAATAATTTTAAAAAAATTTAGTATGTTTCCAATCGTAATTGCCAAATTGTTTTAGAATTGTTCATATAGATAGCTAAAAGCAGAATCAAAGTTTATGTTTATTTTTGTATAAACTTTCAATAAAGCAAGAAGATTTCTAACTTTGAATAAAAATTTCTAAAGAACTTTAATTAATACTCAACAGGCTTATAAATGTAAGCATTATATAATAGTTTATTAGGCAACAATAATTCTTTTAAGCTAATTTGCATTAGGCCTAGTTCTACCAACTTGAATGAAATAATTAACAATAAGGACGTATTGTATTTTTGTGCACTAGTAAAGTGACTTATGGACATATATGCTAGGCCTACATGTGTGCATATAATTAAATTACACTGGCTATGATCTTAGCAGGACAGAATTAGGTTGATAAATATCACAAAAATAGTACTGTTTTGTTTATCTTTCCTTTTTTACTAACTTAAAATACAAAGTTAATTACATCTCAGAAAAAAATAGTCAATCCTGTTTAAACAGTGTCTAGTCTCTAATGAAACATGTTCACGTTCTAGCTCAATTGTAGCATGCATAGTCAGATTCAAGGTAAGTGTGGCCACACTCTAGAAATTTCATGACTTTTTATTGTCTTAATGTGAGTTTTGTTAACAATTTACCTGTATTGCAAAAAGGCAGAAATATACTGGTTCTTGTTCTGCCCACCGCATGTGTCTGAATATGTGATGATGTGAGTGACACTCTCAGGAAAATTGTTTATTTTAGATATAACGCCTGTTCCTATTTCAGAAGACCTTTCGTTCAGTTACATTCTTTCTATGACGCCTTTCGTATTTGAATGAAAAACTGTGAAGTTGTAAAAAGACAATTTGCTTTTGACAACATTGTCAACATTTAAGTTAAAGGTTGTAAGAATTTACAATAATAATAAACCAAATGTTTAACTGTCTTACAAGCGTAAGCACTGAAGATCTTTTAGGCCTAGTTTTAGTTTAACACAAACTTGTGAATTTTTTTCAAATTCAAAAATACATTATTAGTCAACAATTCATGCTAAGGAAGCAATAAAATGACTTTATTGTTTTCGTGTAAGCCTACACACTTTTTTGTTTCGCGTTCAAATAATATAGCCTATTAGGCCTAATCAATAACTAGCAAGCAAAATTTCGGTGCAAGTTCGACCTAGGCTAACCTATGGCAACAGAAATACAAGAATAATATAAAAAAAACCTGAAAGGTTCTAACCTATAGTAGGCCTATTTAGTCGTCACAGTATAGTTTTACACCTGTATTCAACATTTAACAGTAGAATGTAAAACAACGTCGTGGTCTGCAAAAATATTAGGCTAGGGTCGAATAGAAACTTATGCAAAAATGTCTAACCTAATTCAAACTAAATTCAAAACTTCAAATTTATCACAGAAGTTAGATTCATTCTAGGACAATTGTGTTAAAAATTTGAATGTCAAAGCAATTTTAAAATGTTTGTCCTATGACTTTCCATTTTAAGTAATCACAAATTTCAAAGAACTATGTATAATAGTTTTGAAAAAGGCACTACAATACTAAAACAATTTAAACACTTTTACTAAAGTAGGCCCTACCAAATATTAAGTTAACCTTTCTGCCACTACAAACATAGCTGTTGTTGGTTAAACTCTTATTGTGCTCAGATGTAAGTCCTCACACACAATAATTATGCACAAATGCATTCAGCTTATACAATTACTCCGCCTTTACAATGATACAAGTATCTAATTTTGGCAAAAAAAAGTGGACATGCAATGCCTACCCTTTTACCTTTAACCTATTTCACTAAAATTTAAATTTTCAACAATGTTTTAATAAGAATAAATAATTGTGTATCAGTTACCTATAATATAGAGTATCAAGAAGTATAAAATTGGATGGATTAATTTACTGCACTATAACAACAGCAATTCTCCCTGGCTTATGTTCCTTTCCTCAAGTGACGCTTTCTTTTCCAAATTTGCCGGTTTGTCATCTGTTTATTGTATAATAATGGTGAGTCTGTTCTGATTGGTTCTTTCAGTCGTCTTCTTATGCTGTTGCGCCAATGGGATCGTTCTTCCAACTAAAGCTGGCCATACACGGTCCGATTTGTAGTCCGATTCAATGTCCGATGTCCGATGTAGGAGCGTGAATGGGCTTGATGGACGACGAGTTGGATAATCGTACAAATCGGAGTCCCAGATCAGACTACAAGATGATCCGACTTCCAACTTCCGACGGAATCGGACTGTGAATGGGGTGATCGTCCGATTGTCATTTTAAACTTTCTCCTTTTTGATGTTTGATCTTCCCTTTTCCCCTATACTTTGTCCTACATTTTTACTTCTATAATAATGGGTAATAAAGGATTTTTGGAATTTATTGAATTGTACCGGGAGAATAGGTGTTTGTGAACACAAGTGATGCAATTTATGCAAACTGACATGTTTTTTAGCATCTTCGCGTCACAATAGTTCAAAAATAATTTCTTCACCTATTGAAAAACATAGGTGAATGTTTACTAAACACTAAAACAAATTAGGCAGTTGTCTACTATATTAAAAAATATAGGTGATTGTTTAGTATACTGAAAAATGTAGGCGATTGAAAGTATACTGACAAAATATAGTAGATTGTTTAGTATAATAAAAAAATAAAGATGATTATTTAGTACACTGAAAAAATATTGGCGATTGTCTACTATATTGAAAAATGTAGGCGATTGTCTACTATACTGAAAATATATAGGGATTGTTTTCTATACTGAAAAAAATATAGGCGGTTGTCTACTATATTTTAAAAAAATAAGTGATTGTAAGTATGCTGACAAAATGTAGGGAATTGTTTAGTCTAATTATTTGCATATAGTAATTGCTGTACATTTTTATACAACTACCACTATGTAGGCCTACAAGGAAAGAAGACTGAATTGGAATGATTCCTTGTCGTGGAGTTGAAAATTTGAGATCGTTTTGAATAATATAAATCAATGTGTATATTTTTTATTTATTACTAGGGATACCCCAGCGTGCTTCACACGCCAAACCTGTTAGAACTTCCTATACACATAATTATGTTATATTTTCTTTATAATATAGATGTAGGATTAATAATAACCTCAAAACTAAGATCGTAAATGTCCAAAATGAAATTATTTTATATTATAACATCAGTTATAAATAGGCCTAATAAAGGTTAAAAGAACCAGCAATGCTCGGTCTACATTTTAATAAAAACCTAGTCTAAAATTTAGAAAAATAAATAATTGCTTCAAAGTTTAAAATCAGCTGTTAATGTTAATTGGAAAAGTAAGTTGGATCGTAAGTTGGATGGTAAGTTGGATCGTGAGTGGTGAAACGCATCCAACTTGCAGTCCAACTCGATCGTCCTACAAATCGGACCGTGTATGTCTAGCTTTAGAAGATCGCTTGCAAAACACTTAAAATACAATTTTTTCGTTTTTACTTACACTTGAATGCCGTATTAAAATTTCTTTTGGAATTTGATCTTATTTTATTACTAGTTTAAATTACAACTAGTGGACATGGCAATGCTTCGCTATTGCTTGGTTTACCTAACCTAAAATTATATTCAGTTTTTGATCCAAATCAGTTGTTGATCAAAATCAGCTGTTGATCAAAATCAGCTGTTTTAAGCTTTTCATACGAACAGCTGTTTTTTGTGCCCCTGATAAAATCAAAAGAAATCTTTCTTCTTCTTCCTTAAGATTGACCTTCCATAAGAATAACATGGGAACTTTAAAAGCCACTGGGGCAGAGCCCAAGGGACTTATTCAAAAATGTAAGGCCAGTTTGCAAATCTACGCGACACGCTCTTTCCAATGAGACGTCAATGGATAAAATCGGTTAAGAAATGGCGGAGGAGTTCAACCGACAAAGTTTCATGTAGCGTATTAATTATATAGATACTGCGTTGATTTGTGTATTCCAGCTTGGATTCAAATTCAACCGTGTACTACGAGAGTCAAATTAGCTACTAGTATTTATTATATAGTTTACATTTGTAACATTTTAAAGCAACTGAGAGGGTTAGAATAAATTGAAAATATAAAATCAAGGGTAAAGAAGTCTGGCTGGAAAATTAAAAGAACTGTGGATAGTAAGTTTCACATATTAACCTCAAAATTTCGTTTTTATAAAAGATAACCTAAATAAATAAATTCAAACAACTTCGGGAGTTCGGCCTATTAAATAATTAAAA
Organism: Philaenus spumarius; assembly: GCA_018207615.1. Taxonomy (NCBI): domain Eukaryota; kingdom Metazoa; phylum Arthropoda; class Insecta; order Hemiptera; family Aphrophoridae; genus Philaenus; species Philaenus spumarius. The sequence continues at coordinate 420,485 of JAGFPH010000426.1, read as the reverse complement.
TAAACACTAAAATTCATAAACAATAACATCTAAGTTAAAAGTAAACTTACCTTTTCCAAAATATTAAACAAACTGAGTAAAATTTATCATAGCCTATGTTGACAAGTAAGAACATTTTCACAGTTCTTAACAATGTAAATTCATTCATGTTTTAGCATAAGAAATATTAGAAATTAAGTAAAGTCATTGTAAATTAGTTATTAGTTTAACCAAAGTGTTAGGGATATCAAAACAAAAGTGTGTAAATATAATGTGAACAAGACAGGTAATAGCAATGCTAACGGGTTAATATGTTTTCTTTTCGGTAATCGAAAGATCGCAACCAAGCAGCTGAACAGCTGTGTGGAAATTATCAAGTGTGAGAATACAAGTGTATGTTTATATAAAATAAATGAATTGGATATTTTAAGTAATAAAACAATATTAACATTTAAAAAGGTGGATATTTACAATTAGGAAAGTGAAAATAAACAATTGGAATTAAAATAAATACGACCAAATATATTTGAAAAAAAACTATTACAACCACGACATGCCATGTTCGGCTAAATAGCGCAAACGAAAATCGAAGGCGGTTTTCAATTGTTAAGGAGGGAGTTACAAAAAGATTGGGAAGAATAAGTACTCTGATTTTAGTCTTGATCCAGTGCAGACGTATTTAAAAGTATTTAAACAATTTATATTCCTAAGAGTAGTAAGGTACCAAGAAAATAAATAATACAAGTAACTTGGAGGAAGAAACGAATTATAAGTCCCAGGGAAGTGGGAACTTAAATCAATACTGGTAGTAAATTTCATGCAAAACAGTTTGTAGGCAAGAGGCCATTTTGAAGGTAATACCTGACCAAAAAATATCCATTTTCTAAAACACTACATCCAAAATAAAAACTGCAAAATCAACATAAACTCTTAAATCTAGATCGAATTTTTCACACACTTTGGACTTTTAATATTTAGTTTTAGGAATTTTATAAATTAGTTTTTAGTATTTCATGTAGCCTATGTTAGTTGTAAGTGGTAAATTTGAGATTGCTTATTTAACAGCAAGGCAGCCAGGTATTCTTTAACCCGAGATAGAGAGTCTTATTTAAAAAATAATAATATAAAATAATATTCATTGTGCTCTGAAGCAAATATAAAATTGTAAAAAAGAATAAATAAAAGTATAAGAAAATTGTAAAATAAAACCCATAAAGGAGTTAGTACTTATTTCTTCAGCTAAGTAGTAGTAGTTTTAAAATTAACAGTAACTTTTATCATAAATTGAACAAAAAAGGAAGTTTTACTAATATTATAATTTGATGCCCAACAAATGGGACATTTTGGAAAAAGAAAATTGAAGTTATATAAATTTGACGCCCAGTAAGTGGGGCTTTTTAAAAAGAAAAATATAGCTGAGTATTATAAATTTGGCATCCACAACGTGGGGCTCAATAAATAAAAGGAGACTATAGTAAATATAATTTGTTATTATACATTATAATTAATTATGGCAGTACCGTACTGTATTTCTAACATACATGAAATTGATTTTGAAGCAGTTCATAATTTGTTTAATCTTTCTATCGATTGAAGTTGAATTTAGTTCTGTTTTACCTCAAAATAGTATTTACTAATAGAGAATTAATTAACAATATAACTTTTCCCAACTATTATTCTAACATACATGACATTAATTTTGAAGCAGTTCATAATTTGTTTAACCTTTCTATCGATTGAAGTTGAATTTAGTTCTGTTTTACCTCAGAATAGTATTTACTAATAGAGAATTAATTAACAATATAACTTTTCCTAACTATTATTATAGCAATGAAGTATATCAGGGGTTTACTCGTAATTTTTCCAGTATCGGAACGCTGCCAGACTGACCGGAAGTGACGAAAAGGTGGGGACGGAAATTTTTTAAGTGCAGATGCGTACTTTTATAAGAAACTAGTGGACCCGCAATGCTTCGCTATTGCTTGATTTAATTTAAATGTAGTTATTCCATTTCATTACATTGACTTAAGTAATCGAATTGCAAAATGGCTTGTATGCCACTTAAGAATATACTTCACAAATTTAGATACATGTATTTTGTAAACCTTTATAGACAATACAGTAAACCTTTTGTTTGCTTTTACCTAATATAAAAAAAAAACTGTGTAAGCCACTATGGCCGTGGTTGTTAAGGCGTCAATGCTTTATCAATCGTCATGGCAACCATCAATGGAAAAGTTCCGGGTTCAATTCCCATTGACCCCGAATAATTTTCTAAATGGTTTCTTAACAGACATCATTGGCTGTGGTTCGGATTCAATGTAAAACTGTAGGTCTCGTCTTCATTACAGTAGCCTTAAGTGCAAAACAGCAGGACGTTAAACACACACAAAAAAAGAAACTGATAGTTTTGTGTAGAATTGTAAAAAACCTGATTCTAAATTAGCCCAATTGGTTGCAAATAAACGTGTTTTGGTTCATTATAGGCCTAACATAAAATTATGTTTAGTTTTTTTATCTAAATCAGTTGTTTTATATATATTATATAACAACCAATGTTCAATGTTTGAATTGAACTAAAATATAGTAGGGTTAGTAAGCATTTTTAGTTGATTTTTGTTTGCTTTAAGTTGGTAAATCTAACCTAAAAAAGCTGTTGGTTTTGAACAATGATAAACTGATTAAATGCTAAGTAAAGTTGCTATGGTGATGAATGTAAACAAACATGTGTTACTATACTAAGCATTTTATTAGAACAGCTGTTTTGGTGCACTATGGTCTTAATTCCATACAAAAGAGGCTGTTTAGTTTTTGCAAATTTGAAACTTTGAAAATGTTTCTTTATAAATATAAGAACCTAGTTCGAACAGACATCATTGGCTGTGGTTCGGATTCCATGTAAAACTGTAGGTCTAGTCTTCATTACAGTAGCCTTAAGTGCAAAACAACAGGACGTTAAACACACAAAAAAAAAAGAAACTGATAGTTTTGTGTAGAATTGTAAAAAACCTCTGATTCTAAATTAGCCCAATTGGTTGCAAATAAACGTGTTTTGGTTCATTATAGGCCTAACATAAAATTATGTTTAGTTTTTTTATCTAAATCAGTTGTTTTATATATATTATATAACAACCAATGTTCAATGTTTGAATTGAACTAAAATATAGTATAGGGTTAGTAAGCATTTTTAGTTGATTTTTGTTTGCTTTAAGTTAGTAAATCTAACCTAAAAAAGCTGTTGGTTTTGAACAATGATAAACTGATTAAATGCTAAGTAAAGTTGCTATGGTGATGAATGTAAACAAACATGTGTTACTATACTAAGCATTTTATTAGAACAGCTGTTTTGGTGCACTATGGTCTTGATTCCATACAAAAGAGGCTGTTTAGTTTTCCAAATTTGAAACTTTTAAAATGTTTCTTTATAAATATAAGAAACTAATTCGGATAATTACGAACATTTTAAAACAAAAAATAGTCAAATTGGTCCAGCTGTTCTCAAGTGATGCGCTTACAAAGGAACAGCAATTCATTTTTATTATATAGAAGTACACCAGGTACAATATGTAACTATAGGCCTATAGCACATAGCAAATTTTAGAGAGACATACTGTTTTAAGCAAAAACTTTGCAAAATGTCTCTTATTTAATATAGCCTTTATTTTCTCGGTAAAAGACTGTAAACCTAAACACATTTTATGTATATCAAGAAATTACTTTTGTTATACAAAAACAATTAAACATAAGCAAGCTTAACACGAGAAGACAACACAGACGCTTGTTAGTGAATTATTTTAACAAAACTTAAGTCATAAAACTAAACAACATCACAATGTCAACGTCAAAGCGACCAGCCACTTTTTAGTTTTTGGCAGTTCACGAGGAGGTACATATCATGTTCAGGGCAACCTGCCAGGGCCGGAGGTAGGATTTTTGTTTGGGGTGAGCTGATTCTGATTGATAGTATAAACCACACCGGGGGTTTACAGAATACCCCCAAAATCAACTGAAAATAAACGGTATCAGGAAACTGACACATACTTTCTCCCTCATTATAGAAACTTAATAAAAAAATACTATTACCAATTTATTGTGATTTTTTTATTTTTAACAGTCATTTTCCCATAAAAATCCATAAAATAATGGAAAAATCAACTTTTCTCACAAACGGCTCGAACGATTTTGATTAAAATTTTACAGTTTATAGTACTTTAGGTCCCTAATAAACTATAAAATTTTAATCAAAATCGTTAGAGCCGTTTTTGAGAAAAGTTAATTTTTCCGTTATTTTATGGGAAAATTACCCTTAAAAATAAAAAATTCACAAAAATGAAAAAAACGCCTGGAGATACCGTGGATTAGTACCTCCATACCAAATTTCATCAAAATCGAACGACTGGTTTAGGCTCTAGGTCTGATGACATCCACACAGACACACACACAGACATCACTCCGAAAACCACTTTTTTAGGTTCAGGGGGACCCAAAACGGATATTTCCACCAAAAACTCACTCGAAAATTTTGACGAATACAATACTTTCTCCATATACTATGGTATAGGGGGAGAAAGTAAAAATGAAATTTTAGGTAAATAAAGTCGACTTTTTAGTACACTCTCATAAGAGAAGCATACCGTACATATTTTTAAACTGTGTTACTAGCTTCAAGTAATTGGATTCAAATAAACGGTACCAGAAACTGGCACATACTTTCTCACAAACATATTTAAATTATTAAACAGATTCACTGTGACTTCATAATTGTATTAAAGTATGAGGGGGGGATACATTAAATTAGAAGAGTTAACTAATAAATGTTATTATTATTAGCTAGAGAGAAAATTATTCGATCGATTTCGAACAAATTTGCACCAAACATGTCAATTAGGCCTGTATAGATACAAGAAAAAAGGTTTCGACATTTTTTGAAAAACCACCCCCTTTTTGGAACATACCTCCAAAAATAAGTTATTATTATTAGCTAAACGAAAATTTTTAGAAAGGTGCGGTTTTTCATATGGTAGCGTACATTAAGGGCTACAAATAAGCCAAATTTTATCAACATCGTTAGAGCCGTTTTTTTATAAAAAAAATACTGTAACTGATTTTGGAGGGGGTTTTTCAAAAATATGCAAAACCTTTTTTCGTGCATCTATACAGGCCTAATTAACATGTTTGGTGCAAATTTGTTCAAAATCGATGGAATAGTTTTCTCTTTAGCTTTGTATAGGCCTACATACAGACAGACATTTTGTAAAACTCACTTTTTTTGACTCAGGGGTCCCAAAAGAGGGGATGCGGAATACTATCCCCCCCAGGTGAAACGCGACGTCACGAAATCTGCCAACTAACCAATATGGGAGCCGTGTCCGCGACTGGAATACTACCCCCCCTAGCAAAAGCGGGTCGCCGGAATACTACCCCCCGGAAAACTACCCCCCCCCCCCAAGCAGGTTCCTACAATTATAC
>JAGFPH010000426.1:398048-414937 GCA_018207615.1 Philaenus spumarius | reverse complement strand
TTATGAGTTGACAAAATTTCAAAATCAGCTCAATTTAGAAAAATCGGTGTTTTTTGAACTCAGGGATTGATGCTCTACAACTTTTAGGGAGGGGGGTAGTGATAAAATTTGATGTTAGAAAGTTACAGCATATTCAAAATGGGTAAAACACAGTTTTTGGCAAAGTTGAAAAAATTTGCTGTTTTTTGGATCCCCATAAAAATCGAACTACTGGACCAATTTTGAACTTTGTTTTTTTAATCAATGCGAAATTTTGTCCTCTTTAATTTACTACAGATCTATTTTTTACATAATATGGACCGTTTTTTAGTTATAAGCGAAAAACTGGAAAAAGTCCGAAAATTTTGAGGTTTTTTGACCCCCAAAAGTTGTCCCCCCCACTTTCGAGGTCGCAAAATTAGATTTGACATACCCACACCATACCAAACGATCCTAGGAAAAAAAATCTTTTACCGCAATTAATGTAAGCTGAAACCCCCTATATACTGGGCTAATTGGACAAACTAGAATCTTTGCACGAATCATATCCTTTAGCAATAAAAAATAGGATAGCAAGGGCAGAGAGCGGTTGTCAGTTAGAACAGTTCCCTCCTCTGTGCAAGCTAGCTGCCGAGCAATTCTATCAACATCTTGCAATGCTAAGAATAATAAGAACTTTTATTTTATAAACTTAGCTTTTTTTAAATTAAACTATAGTTTTTTGTTTTAATAATTTAAACATATTCTCTATACTGTCTAGTCATGTGGTGTATAGCTTCAATATTCTCAGGAAACTGTATTGATTTTTAGATAGAGCTGCATATGAATGATGAAGGTTCTGGGTATACTGTGGCCTACTTATAATTAGACAAATCTACAATTTAAAACGAACAAACAATACTAAAATAGAAATATTTACAAATACAATCCGAGATTAATAAATAGTAACTTTCCCAGAGGCTTTACTGTCCCTTGCAGCCTGTCCCATTGACAAACTACATTATTCTACTTCTAAGACAAACAGGTTTTTGTATTTTCTAGATGATACACTACTCTTTTCCTAGTTGCCTCTTTAAACCAATGACGTGGATTTTACTTTAGTTGTAAGAAAAGTCAACCCTAATCAAAAAGGGATAAATAATACAAAATTTCAATAGGCCTAGACAATTGCAACAATTGGTACTCATTATAAATAAAGACAAAGTGTATGTAAGACTACAGATATTATTGAAATTGGTACAAATTACTACTTTCATTTTCATATAGGCTATATTCCAACACTACTGGAAGCACGCTAAATTTCCGAAACAAGATTTATACGATAACTTAAAGGAAACACCTATTACCCATAAAATTTCAAAGTAAAACAAGTCAAAATCAAACAGGTAGGTATACTATTACGTTATTTATTAATTTATAAGTTAACCGACTTATATAGCTGGAACAATTTGCACCAAAGGCCTACTTGTACATAGCTTGTTAGAAAGTTAGTATATTTATTTTGTAGCAGTTGTGATTTTAACTTACCAAATTCAAAGCAGCTTCTAAAGTTTTTGGTGGTTTTTCTTTCACCACATCTTTTTTCTTTTCTGGTTGTTGCTTCTTTTGTGCTTTTTTAATTTCATTTTCTTTAGTCTTAACAACCTTTTCGGAGACTTTGTTGTTTGCCTGTTTGTTATTATCTAAAGGCGCGTACAGTGATTTAACTTGAGCAAGTGGCACTAAAAAAGTAACACATTTTATTAGATTACTTATTTATTTCTTATACAATATACAAACACATAAATTTAATACGAAAAGTAGGCCCTAAGCTTTACCTTTAACAAAATTAGTCTATTGCTTTACAAAAATAACCTAACCTATCACAGTATCACAGTGTGTTCTCCATACAACTTTGTATAAAATAATTCACTTTTACCAAATAAGACTTTCAAATTGTTTTTCAATCTAATGTGATATGGGTTAATTTTGAGCTATAAATAAATGGCTGTTATTTTGCATTTTTCTGTTCTAATGTCTATTAATATTTGTCAGCAAACTTTCTAGTTTGCGTTTGTAGAGTCAGTAGGCCTAAGTGTGAAGAATGCGTAAAAACATTACACTTTCCATAATTGTTAGTAAATGCACTACTTTACTATAGTTTTTTTTTATCAAATTGTTTTTTTTTTTTTAGTCTTGTTTATTAAGGTATAATTTGTTCATATTTAACATATAGGCCTATACAAATATGGGTTGAGCAATAATTTCAGAAACATTGTCAATCTTATAAACTATTGCTCGAGGTCTGTAACAAATGCTGCTGAAGCGAGGGTTAAAATTTATTTTTACAGCATCTACCATTAACTTGTATTGGGGTTTAGTAGAAAAGAAAACCAAATCGTCCTAACCTCGCCCCAAAAAAATAAAGTCATTATCTATCTATTCAACTGATTCCTATGCATGTCAAACACAAAAACAAAATAAATTAGCCTAAACTAATGAATACAAAACAACCGGCCACAATTTAATTAATATACTAACCCCTTTATTATGTAGGCCTATGGGTGGACATCTCATAGTCTTACCACTAGCCTACTTGTTAAAATGGCATCAGCTGTTTTTAAGAAAGTAAGTAGTGCTACCAACCTATGTATTTTGTTACAGTTTGATCATCAAAAGCATATCCTTACGAACTATACCTGGTTCGAGAACTAAATCTAAGTTCAAAACAAGAGATAATAATATTTGTTTTACTAAGTAACATCGGGGGCAGTAGGCTAGGTGAGTCTATGTTTGAGAAAACAAGTTAGGGCCTAAGAAGTATTGTCGGTAGAGGCAGATAACTCTGTTTTTAGGTTTACACTTTATTTTTATTCTTTCTTTTAAATAATGTTCTTTAAAACTACATTTAATACAAAACATAGCTTTTCCTTTAGTTTTATGTAATTTAATAAAATTAAAACATTGACAGATTTTGTGATACAAGTAGGCTAACTAAAGTACAGCATTTTTGTGTTCATAGGTTGGCAACCCAGCTGTAATGTCAATGAAGCAAGTAGTAGTGTTAGGCTGTAGGCTATATAGTAAATAAACTAGTACAGTAAATATTCCCTTTTGTACTTCAACATTTAAGTATCAGTTCGCTTAGTCATAGTCCATGTTTGGTCTACCTAGACAATGTCAGTCACAGTTTTTATGTCCTAGAGAATTTAATGTTCAGAGTGTTGGTTCATTGTTTATAGTAGAATAGGAAAAAAGTAGATCTAGTTCCATATCATTATTTATTTTAATGATTGAAAAACACTTTACCGCCATAAAAATCTAATTTAATCTGTAAAGAGTAGCCTAAGGCGTGAATTTACTATACAACACTACGCCAACAGAAATGCAAGAATAAAAAAATTAGCTGAAGTTCTAACTTATAATAGTCTTTAGTCATAGTATGTTTACCTGTATTCAACATTTAACAGTAGAATGTAAAACAAGGTCATCGTCTGCAAAAATATTAGTCGAGGGTCGTATAGTAAATTTACAACGTAGCCTAGTTATGTAGGAATTCAGGGTACTTCTGTTATTTCGGTTGCCACTTATTTCGTAAATATGTGTCTGACTTCTGGGTACAAAGGTCGTTCAAGGTCAGGCGCGCAAAATCACCAAGATCGACGAAAGTTTGTTTACAAAACGAAAAAGTATTGCTGATCCAGTTTGGGTGTTTTTTAGATTATGCTGCGAGACTGGAAGGCGTATTTTTGGTTAAATCCAAAACAGGAGTGCTCCTTTTGGCAAAAATAGCAAAGAACATTGAATTAAGTATCACAATAATATCTGATTCTTGGAGGGCTATAGCTCTGATGAACTGTATAAAACGGTGTAAGAACATTTTACCGTCAATCACAAATCAATTACAAAAATCAGTTCCCGTCTTATTTTGTAGATCCGGGAACTGGGGCAAATACTCAGCAAGACGAGCGAATGTTGGTGTCGGCTAAATGGTGGAATAAAAAACAACGAGGAACAATTCGTCATCACTTGTACTTGTATTTAACAGAGTACATGTGATGCTCGGATATAGCTGTTGCCGGCAGCGGCGCCTTTACAACACTTCTCATCGACATTGTCACCTTTTGGGAATCAGTTCTCAATAGAGCCTACTCTGTCATTGTAAATCGCTTAAATTTGTAAAAATATAAATACAGTTCTGTACTTTATTCTGATATCTTTGTCTTTTACTGTAGGGGAAAATAACCCTTAAAGAAAGGTGGTGCCTATAACCGACAAGTACCGAATTTAGTAGTAGACTAGCATTTTCACACTTGTAACTGAGAAGCACGGGGAAGTAAACAGTAGGCCTATATTACGGAAGCTAGCTGAGGAGATTATTGTTTCTATACTTGAAGAATAGTTGGGTTGGAGAATCATAGACTATAATTAACTCATAATTATTATACAAAATATAATTAAAGGCCATTTAACTAGACAAAGTCAATTATGTTCCAGGCCTATAATTTTAAAACTAAAAAGGAAATAAATTAAAACAGTAAACCTACACAAATCTTCAATTTTCGGTGCGTTATCAACAAATTTCTTTTTTTCGGTTTTGGATAATTTCTTGGTTCCTGCACCAGTTTGCTTGTCTTTTTTTTTACTAACTGTTTCCCACTGGCCTGACATATTAACAATAGTGTTAGTGTTATAAAGTTATTTTCTATCTTTTAAAATGATATAATATATCTGAAATCAATACAGTAACTTCGTTGTTGACTACTTTCTATTCACAAACAAATAAATTAATAGTACGAGTAATGATTAACCTAAAGCCAACACAACCACTGTAACACACGCACGAAAGTAAATCGTTGCACTTCCACAAGTTAATTTGAAAAAACAGACGTCAAAGTCTAAACGTCATCACAACCATATGTTTATAAATGATACTAGTGGAAGTTGCGTTTGGATTTTAAATACTGCCAGTATATATGCATAATGTATAAATTAAATGAGACACATAACTATATATTGTACGAATATAGAATAAACCACACAAGTCATCATACTAATTTAAAAAGTTTGTACTATGATAAATTATACTACTATATTAAATTATAATACCATTTACAAAAATATCAATTAAACATTAACTCAATTGTATAACAATAATTCATAGATATTTATTTAGTTTCACTTTTTTTAGAAATATAATTTATTAAAGATTTATTATTTACAATTTGTTTAACATTTGTTTAAACAAACTTATATTTAAACAAATCATTAAGAAATATAATATATTATATATTAGCCTATTACTTTCTCTTTGGGATTGCCGATTTGTTTAAATACATAGTTTTGCAATATAAATTTTAAATCTACTTTCTACAATTCTCTTATATATTAATGTTAAGAAATTATCAGTTATAATTTAATACATTTTTCTTTTATCTTAAATTTTAAGTCAGTTTAACTTCTTTCCTTCGTAAAACGGTTTAAATTAAAGAGTTAGTTTGACGTGTAGTTTCAGAATATTAGCAAAATTCATCATAACATTTGGTCAGATCCTTTGGTCAGATCTAAGTAAATAATAATTATGCCTACTATATTATTAGTCTATATTATAATATTTTTACTTATTATTTCGTTCTAATAATGACTTGTAGCCTGATTTAGCCAGATTTTACCAAATTTATAAAATAATAAAATTACTATTTCTTTACTGAACCAATATTAAATAATATAGTCCTTTTTGCTTTACAATTCTTTAATTCTTTTATTAAAGTTATTTAATCTTTTACAGTATGATTACACTTAATTACAATTTATTCTTCTATGAAATATAGAGCACTTATACAATCTATTAGTTAAGTTATTAATTATAGTTTTATAACATTTTCTTTAAAAATAACTTATCTCGGGTCTTTTCAGTTCGTGGCTTTGATGTATTAAATGTGCAGTTACTAATATAATATATTAATCTTATGTTCTAATTTATGCCTAAAATACTAAAAAGTTTTGAAGTTAATTTTATTCTGATGCCAATGATGTAATAAGTTCAATTTGAAAAAGTTCACTTTGAGAAAATATACGGCTAGATATTAGGCCTACCTTGAATTTAGGTTTAACTTATTAATACTCTTCAGGTATTTTACTTTTTTACTGATCTGTTTTTATTTCTTTGATCTTCTGGTCTGGTTCTATTCAGCTCTTTCGTGATTAGACTTATTTCCCAAATAGTTGAAACTTAATTTATGAAATTCGTTCAATTCAAATCAGCAGTTCAGCTGCGTGGTCGAATTGTCAGCGAATTTCCATAGGAAAATAGGAAAAATGAGCTATTGCAGTGGCCCTTATGGTGAGACCCAAGGTCGGGACTAGCAAATGATCACCGATCATGGTCCACAGAACACGTTTTGGGGTGTCGTTAAAATTCATATATATATATATATATATTACAACGAATAACTGTTTTGGATGGTTAGTTTTAGAATATTTCGGGTCCCACGTTTCGGGACGCCAATTCTACAACGAATATTCTTTTTATGAATGGTTCGAGAATTAAGTTGTAGAATAATTTGTTTTGGCCACAACTGCAACGCGTTATTTTTCACGCCGGCAGCGCCAATTCTACAATGAATCCTCTTTTTAGAAAATTCTTCGTTGGAGAATAAGTTATTTCCACCTACTGGAAGTCTTATAGGCAATCTCACTTTGTTTGGCCTAGGTGAAATAACTATGTGTCGAATATTCAGTTCACTGACTATTCTGACAAAAAACTTTACTTTATACTTCCAGTAATTTTTTTTTGAATTTAGCTCAGTAAGAACACAAGTTAATAATTTTACTTTTTGTAACCCTCTGAAGAGTGAGTACACTGGAACTAACCTTGTAAATTGCTTATTTGTGCTTGCAATTATTTTATGAAATTCCACTTTATCAATTCTTAATCTAAAATTCATAAACTATTGGGATATTTGAATGTTAGGTGTTTTTGTAAATAATAACCTTTTATAAAACAAAATAAAATTTTAATAATTTCTTTCTTCTAATTTTAAACATAAACAAAATTCTTGTATTTAATATTTTTCAAATAAAACCAAATAATAACTTTCTTCTCAAATAAAATAATAACTTTTTAAAACTATAAGGCAGAACTAATCTCTTAATTTATTATAATTTATTTTAATATTTTATTACTCAATTGAATTTAATTTATACTTTAATGAAAATTTGAATTTACGATTTAATGAATTTACTTCTTTAATTAACTACAAATATTTCTTAATTTAACATCCTAAGTAACCCAGTATTTAAAATAAATTTATTTGAATTTACTTCAGGCAATTTAATGGGGACTAACGTATTTTACGCTTCTACCGACCTTTTCACACTTGTCCAGGCGTCGCGACGTTTGTGGTTAAATCCGCGAACGCTGTCCAGTGATGATAAGCTACAGATGTTCTGCGTGCTGATAGAGTTGTCTTGTGGGTGAAGGTGGAGTCCTGTAGGGTTGTCTGGATGTATGATGGATGTCTTCTTAAAGATGGATGCGGTGATGCCGTGTCTGCAATCCCGGTTCGTCTATTCCCTCGTAGCTACAGTTGCATGTCCTAGTGGTCGTCTGGTGGTGTCCTGGAGTCCTGTCTGGAAGCTATACGAATCACTCCATGTATCAGCTGTCCTGTAGGCTATGTTTTTCCTCCAGAAAATCCCAAGTTAGGCCAACTTGTATAGACTAAGCTGCCACTGAAGTTCTTGTAGAGCTAATGCGGTGTCTATTGCTGCATCCCAGATAATAACCGCAATGACGTATCTTCTTACTTGTTATAAAAATTTAAAGTTTAACGAAGAAAATACTCAGCTTCTAGCACGCTAAAGTATTTTATAAAAAACAAGTATCGGCTCTCGATGTGTCAACTTACATCGTAAAAATAACAAGCATCTCGAGTTTCCCCGAGCAATCGTTTATATAATGTTTTTCGGCACTATTTCATTGCCAACCTAAGCTTTCTACCACTGTATTTCCATAATGCTTTAAAATCCATTTTTTCGCCAATTTCAAACTACTAGTCTACGTAACTTTTCATCCTGAATTTTATTATAATTTTTTCATAATTTTGTAACTTGATTTGGCCTTTGTTTTAATTAAATTTCTATTGTTTCTTTGAGTACGCCCATTTTCGTAAACTGGTAACCCTGTTCTCCTTCCATCGGTCTCGTCTTTGGACCGCCCCTCTACTGTCTTGCGTTCTTATCTGGCTTCCCTTAGTTTATGCTATGGAAATTCTTTTTCTATGTAACTCCTCCAGGGTTTTTCCGATTTTCCTGAAACTGACATCATTTTCCTCAGCTCGTTGTTACCTTTCCACACGAACTCGAGTGACGTTCGTACGACTCTTGGTTCGCGTACACGACCCGCGCGCGTTTTTCCGCGGCGATTTTTCCCGGAAAAGTCTTAAATTTACACTTCTTTCAGTTTTTCTTTTTCCACTTTTCTTGTCCGTTGGTTTTCATTCACTAGCCGGATTTTCATCTCATTTCTGCTTCTGGTTGTCTTGCTGTGAGGTTAGGGACTTCAACGATTTTTCACAAACTGGGGTTTTACTTTACTCCCGAAACATATTTCAAATACTGGATTATTTTTACATAACTACTTCATTTACATACTATTTACTATTTTGGATTGTTAAAAGTTTGAGTTTAAATTTTTAATTAGCTGTAAAGGTGCAAATTCTGTCACCTTTTTCCTTTCATAAATTTTCTAGTTTTTCTTTTACATTATAAATTACATTTATCAATACTAAAACTTGTTTTATTCAAAATTTAAAAAACTTTATTTTTAACCTACTTTTTTATCCTTTAAACTTTATGAATTACCATTAACTTTTTTATATGACAAAATTTCGCTAAAACTTATTTCACCTTTATTTTAGGCCTTTTTAAGAAAAGCCTAAAAAACCTTTTCTTTTTTAAATTAGAGGAATTTTGAAAATTTTCTCATTCTTTGAAAGCTCGTATCTTACGTAACTTTATGATTTTTTAATATCTAATCTTGCAGTAAATACACCCGCGGTTAGCGTAATGCATTTCCCGAAGATTTTTATTTTTTATTCAAATCTTGGATTTTGGCTTCCCGTAGGAATCTTTTAAGTAATTTTTATAAGTTCCCAATCCTTTTCAGACAGGCAGGGTCCAAAAGTTTAATTCTACCCGATAACAGACCGCCCGCGTATACATGCTGATCTCGTGACCTACATTTGGCTTCAACTCACGGTAAGTCCTTTTTATTCAAACTTACAAAATTAATTGCAAATTTAAACTCAAGACCTACAACGAGTTTTGTCCGTTGTAATATATATATATGTTCGCACTCTTGCGGCCGCATTTTAAGTCCGATTTGGTCCAAATATGGTACACACGTTGATTGTCTATCGCTCGAACGAGTTCGTTAGCCAAAAAAACCCCCAACCAGAAGTACTTTTTTGGCCGAAAGTAACCATTCTTTAGATTTTTCGTGCGCAAATTTAACTTTTTAGAGTTTTATCTAAAAAAATAAAAGCAGGATTTTTGTTTGCACATTTTGTTTTTTACACGACCTTATAGCTCACTTGGTCAAAAGATAAAATACCATAAAAGTACATGGTTCAAATCCCCGTGTGGGATTTTACCGTGGGGGCATCTTATGATCCGAGGCCCAACGGCCTAGTTTGTACTCTGCGAGCAAAGCAAAGCAGTCCATAACCCTCCTCGGCATTGCTGAATTCAGGGCAAACTCGCGAAGATAGTTTTTCCGCTGCGAGTGGATCGAAGGAGTGCGCGAGTCGAAGCTGGAGGCTTGGGTGCAAACAAATTCTACTAATATATTTCATACACATTGGCAGCTATTCAGCGCCCTCATGAGTAGACCAATTTACCAAATAGTTGGTTGAAACCAGCGACCAAGGAATACCATAGACAGGCTATGTAGCGCAAGGCTTGAAGCCGATTCACCTATGAGTGGTGGGGATGAAAACGTCTGACTCCCATACTTCTGATCGATATAATGATTTCTAAAGTTTTAAAACAATGCATTGGCAGGGATATTTTTAATGACAATGATCATTTTTTAACCAAGACCCAGTGATCAAAACCATTTTATTACCGTATGTAAGAAATACTTAACTGTAAGACTCCATCACTATACTAAATTGCTTAACAAAAAAATGCACAAGCAAAAAGTTAGGAGACATTAATTTGACAAAAACAATTACTTTCTAGGACAGTAAATATACTTTTTATGATTTTTTAATTCCGGGTATGGATATTGTGATTTTATTTTTATTCTAGGGCAAGGATTGTTTTATAGTTTTAATTTTGAATAAATTGTTGTTTTATTTCAAAACTGTATAATTCATTCAGCTTCCTTATTGTTATTGTTCTTATTATACAATTTTAATATATTAACAATTTTTATTAAATTACACAAAACAATCAAACCAACTTGTCACTATACCACAGCCTACAGGCTAAACTAAGCATTTTACAAAGAAATGTAAAGAATATTTTTTCCTTTTTTGGTTGATTTCCAACAACTTTTACGCTTAGACAAATCACCTGCCCAAAAAATACAAAACTTTCTCGCTACCGGTATGTCTAAATTTCATGTCATATGTCTAAACACAAGGTTGACTTTCTCTGTTTTATATTTTTTCCCGCTACATAAAATATTTTTCTATTTTTGTTTGATACCGTCAGCACGGTCATAGTGTTTTATGCAATATTTTAAAATTTCAGAATTTTATCTCAACACTAAGTGTGTGTTCAAACGGTGTTAATGAAACGCGGCGAATTAAAATTGGTACCAGTCGCGGACAAAGAATCAGGTGTTTTCACCTATGAGTGGGCTTGGCCGGCTTCAACTCCCATAATGCGTTGTGCATGGGCTTTGCCAGTCTATAGTATTCCTTGGTCGCTGGTTGAAACCCTAAGTTTTCTTGTAGCCTAAACTTAAATTAAGAAGTTCGCTCAACTTACGTTAGCGGTTCAGCTGCGTGGTCGAATTATTTTATTACTGTAGTTATCTTAATAATTTTAATAATCTTTCTTTATTTATTTTATGAATTATATATGGCTTTAAATGTTTTATTGTTTTATTCCTTAATTTTGAAGTTTATACCAACATATTAAATCTCCGCGGGTACGTTCGTATCATTTATTTATTTTATTTTACTGTCACATTACATTTTATATTATAGCTATAGCTATAAAAACAGGTAACATTGTCAACAAAACATAGAAAATATAAAAACAGATAAAATTTTAGTGCCTTAAAGCTAATTTATACTAACCTAATTACAAATTTAAAACATCACATTATCATTTAAAAATTCATTTACATTGTAGTAAGCTTTCTGTATCAAAAACTCTTTTACACATTTTTTAAAAAAACAAACATTTTTAATTTCCTTAATATGCAGGGGAAGCTTATTGAACATTTTTTTGCCCATATATTCACTAGTTTTCTTTCATATATATTAAGGCGATGTTTAGGTAGTTGGAAGTTTATTTTGTTCCTAGTCCCATATTGATGAACATTTTGTTCGTCCGACAAAACATCATGGTTGGCTTTAATAAATAATAAGCATTTCAAAATATACAAAGATGGAAGTGTCAACAGTCTCCTGTCCCTAAAAATTGTTTTGCATGAACTAGTTTTACTCAAACCATACATGCAACGGACATACTTTTTCTGAATTTTAAAAATTGAAATTAATCCTGTTGCACCTCCCCAAAGCAAAATTCCATATTGCATGACAGAGCAAAAACTGCCATGGTAAATCATTACTCTGGTTTTTAAATCAATTATATTTCTCAATACTGACATCTGGAAGCATGAAAGTATTCAATTTTTTTGAAAGTATCTTAAAAAAAGGCTTCCAGTTCAAATTTTTGTCAATATAAAGTCCCAAAAATGTTGTTATATGTATGGAATTATGCTCTACACCTTCAAAACTGACCTTCATTTCTATTGGCTGTCTACTCTGCCAAGATTGAAATTTGATGATTTGAGTTTTTTTACCATTTAACTTTAACCCATTTGCAGCAAACCAACTAGAAAGTTCAATCATAGTCCTTTCAGTCAAGTCAGCTAGGTCCTTCAAATTTGTTGCTTTAACAACTGTAGTTGTATCGTCAGCAAATAAAATAATACCAGGACTTATATTTGACGCTAAATCATTTATATAAATTGAAAATAAAAATTGTCCCAAAATTGATCCTTGTGGAACGCCACATTTTATGTCTTTCCAGGGAGATATGTATTTCCTATTATTTTTATACACCACAGTTCTTTGTTTTCGTCCAGACAAGTAAGATCTTACCCATGCTATTGCATTATTTGAAAATTTATAATATTTTAATTTGTCTATTAAAATATTGTGTACAACACAATCGAAGGCCTTTGATAGGTCGCAAAAAATACCAACAGTACTCCCCGAATCCTCCATACCTTCAACAATCTCTTTTACCAAGCTACAAGCAGCTGAAATTGTGCTACAACCCGGTCTAAAACCAAACTGTTCTCTAATAAGGATATCAAAATGTATAAAGAAGAACATAATTTGATTATACATAACTCTTTCAAAAATCTTTGAAACTGTTGGCAACAATGACACAGGTCGATAATTATCTGGATTCCTCTTGTCCCCACTTTTAAATAATGGTTTAACTTCTGCATATTTAAGTTGATATGGGAAGACACCATATTTCAATGATTGGTTTAATATGAGGCATAATGGATAACTTATATAATCAACCGATCTCTTTAATAAATCTACCGGAATTTCATCCCACCCAACAGATTTTTTATTTTTTAGATTTAGTATTATTTTCTTAATGTCATCTATTGTCACTGGTTCAGGTTCAAAAATGGCCGATTTATTTTTTCTTGATCTAAACAAAAACTGCTGTGCATCTTTAGCAGAAGCTCTAACATTAATTTCGTTTGCTACATTAATAAACTTATCATTCAAATAACCAGCAATCACCTGGCCGTTTTCAACAAGACCGTGTCCAATTTCCAAATCCGATATATTCGTTTCTTTAGCCTTACCACCAAGCTCAGACTTTACGAGAGACCAAACTGTTCTATTTTTATTTTCTGATTTGTGTATTATGTCACAATAAGTTCTTTTCTTTGCTAAGCTAACAAGTTTCTTAAAAAATTTTTTATACGTTTTATAATATTGGAGTAAACTTGGATCATTTGAACATTTTATCATACAATGTAGTTCTCTTTTCCTCTTACTAGACACTCTTAGTCCCTCAGTGATCCAATTTTTTTAAATTAAATATTTATAGCCTCTAGAGGCAGAGCGACTTTTGAGGGGAAAGTTTTGTTCAAAATTCCGTTTAAACACGTTCAAAAAAGAATTAAAATTTTGTTGGACTGAAAAATGTTCATCAATATTCCAATCAACACCTTCAAGAGAAATCATGAAACGTAACACACCCTAGCTGGAATAACATCTCTTATATGCCCTAAATTGCTCCACATTGCTAGAATTGTTTTTTAATATCAAGGGTGTGAACAAAGCTCTGTGATCAGACAGACCCAATTCAAAAATATGCCTTTGTTTCTCTTCAACGTACATATTAGTAATAATGTTATCAATGCAGGTTGCAGAATGTGATGTTATTCTAGTGGGTAATCTAAAATTTTCTATAAAACCATATTGTTGTACTTCGAATGCAGACAGTTTTCCATTAAATCAATATTCAAATCACCTATAATATATATATTTTTAGTCTTAATATCCTTTTGTAATAAATTAAGTAAATTTTCAAATTTTGCAAAAAAAGTATTGATATTTTTGTAATCAGGATTTCGATACAAAGAAATTACAATTACATTTAAATTAGAAATCTCTATAAATGATCCTTCAAAAACCATATCCTCTCCAAAAACATGTAAATCTTCCCTCGGGGAAAAAATTAAATTAGACCTTATTAAAATACATGATCCTCCACCTCTAGACTTTTCTCTACTATATGAAGATGCAACCACAAAACCTGGAATTCTATTTAGAATGCCTATCTGATCTTCCTTCAACCAATGCTCATTCAAACACAATATTGTGATATTTGATTTTTCTAAAATTATTTCAATATCATTAATTTTGTCCATCAACCCTCCCTGAATATTGTAGTGCATCAACCAACCAAAATTACCATCTAGCAAAGATATATTTTTTATCCCAGACATGTCAACATTAATACATTTTAACGACCCATTTTCCCCTACATTTCTAAAAAATCAGAATCTTTCATTTCGTACCATTGTCCAACTATCATGTCCTCTTTTGATACTTTCACTTGCCTTTGTATGAAGCAACAAATTTCACGTCCCACAAAACACTTTCCTGTGTAGTACATCATTTGCTCCAGTCCATATAACTTTAAAATCTTTATTAGTCAATTGCACATCTGATGTTTGACTCTCAACCACTTGTCTGGTTCTCGCCCCAGGCTTAATTACTCCCTCAACTTTAAAATTTCTGCCAATGATTTCCTTCAATATCACAGCACATCCCCTGGCGTGGCTGTCTCCAGCAATAAAAACATTATTTCTTTCATCCTTCGGCTCAATAATAACCAAATTTTCACCAAACTGATTGCATTTTCTCTTCTCAACATTAAGATCTTGAGATATATGTCCATTTAAAACAACGGAAATTTTACTCCCCACAACTTCCTCTTGAATATCACTTAATGTCTCTGAATCCGCAAACACATCTGCATTTGTACTACCCCTATCAGCTCTAATTCCACTTTCAGTAACAAGCTGTGCTATTGAATCGATATTATTTTGTAGTACTTGAACAATTTCAACATTTTTTTGTGGATTCATTTTGTCTTCTATTCCTCTGATTTCATCGTCCCTAACTTTCTTTACTGATTTTACAATCCCCAAATTACTACAACGTTTACATGTCCAATTCTTTACATCCTTGTCTGTTCCAGAACATGAATAATGATATTTAACTTTACATGAAGAACACAAAATCCCCCAATCACTTTTTTCTTGCAGTAACACACTACCTCGTTGTATATAGTTTTATTTCGCTTTATGGGACTTAATTTTTCATTTCTCACATAATTGTTCATCCTTTTCTTTAAATTATTCAATTCAGAAGTTATCCTTTTAATAATTTCATCATCTTCCATTTCTCTTTCAAGAGCCCTGTTTGCCTTCAAATCATGCCTCTCACCTTCTAACACTAATTTATTCTTAAGCTGTTCTATTTCAAATAATTGGTCAGTACACTGTTTTTCTAAAATTTCCTTGTCCTTGTAGCAATTGTTAAGTTTATTTAAAATTTCTGTAATACAAGGCACAATATTTACAATGATTTCATCTCCAAAATTAATCGCAATATCATTTAATATTTTGTGACAATCAGTTGCATAACACTCGACTAGCGAATATAACTTAGCCCTACGGCCAGCCCTACGCCGTAACGTAAAACATTTGTAAAAACATCGGTCATGTACAAACACGCAAAATAAATACATTTTTTAAACACATGTACTGAACAAAATAAATGCTCAATACTAACCAAACTTGGTAAACACATACATTAGGTCATTGTATGTATTATATATTTTTTTTAAAGAAATTCGTTGAATGCTTCTTTAGGAAAATTAGCCTTGTATATGCTTCAAAAGTCGGAAATCGCGTGAAATACAATACATTTTTTAAAGACTTGTATTGAACAAAATAATTGGTCAATGTTAACCAAACTTCGTAAACATATACTATAGGTAATTATATTAATTATATAAATTTTTAAAGAAATTCGTCGAATGCTGCTTTGAGAAAATTATATATGCTTAAAAAGTCGGAAATCTCGCGAAATACAATACATTTTTAAAAGACTTGTATTGAACAAAATAATTGGTCAATGTTAACCAAACTTCGTAAACATATACTATAGGTAAGTGTATTAATTATATAAATGTTTAAAGAAATTCGTCGAATGCTGCTTTGAGAAAATTAGCCTTATATATATGCTTAAAAAGACGGAAATCTGGCAAAATACAATACATTTTTAAAAGACTTGTATTGAACAAAATAATTCGTCAATGTTAACCAAACTCCGTAAACATATACTATAGGTAATTATATTAATTATATAAATTTTTAAAGAAATTCGTCTAATGCTGCTTTGAGAAAATTATATATGCTTTAAAAGTCGGAAATCTCGCGAAATACAATACATTTTAAAAAGACTTGTATTGAACAAAATAATTGGTCAATATTAACCAAACTCCGTAAACATATACTATAGGTAAGTGTATTATTTATATAAACTTTTAAAGAAATTCGTCGAATGCTGCTTTGAGATAATTAGCCTTATATATGCTTAAAAAGTCGGAAATCTCGCGAAATAAAATACATTATAAAAAGACTTGTATTGAACAAAATAATTGGTCAATGTTAACCAAACTTCGCAAACATATACTATAGGTAAGTGTATTAATTATATAAATTTTTAAAGAAATTCGTCGAATGCTGCTTTGAGAAAATTAGCCTTATATATATGCTTAAAAAGTCGGAAATCTCGCAAAATACAATACATTTTTAAAAGACTTGTATTGAACAAAATAATTGGTCAATGTTAACCAAACTCCGTAAACATATACTATAGGTAATTATATTAATTACATAAATTTTTAAAGAAATTCGTCGAATGCTGCTTTGAGAAAATTATATATGCTTAAAAAGTCGGAAATCTCGTGAAATACAATAAATTTTAAAAAGACTTGTATTGAACAAAATAATTGGTCAATGTTAACCAAACTCCGTAAACATATACTATAGGTAAGTGTATTATTTATATAAACTTTTAAAGAAACTCGTCGAATGCTGCTTTGAGATAATTAGCCTTGTATATGCTTCAAAA
>JAGFPH010000426.1:365196-382670 GCA_018207615.1 Philaenus spumarius | reverse complement strand
GCTAAGTTAGTATCGTTCCCCAAGGAATATTTGTTTGTTTTAATAAACACAAAAGTTAAAGGGGGGGCATGGGACTTTTAAGACACCTGGTATATTTAGTGAACAAGAAACCAGCACTACAGGTAAAAGTCATGAATAATTATTTACATTTAAAAATTTTCACAAAATTCTTTAAAAATAATTTCCAGATGCATTCAGATGACATACCTAAGCCTCAGAATTCATTTCCGGACTCATAGACATCGAAAAAGAGCGAAACCCCGATTGTGTGAATTTAAGGTTTTCCCCAATTTTGCTTTATGAGTTGACAAAATTTCAAAATCAGCTCAATTTAGAAAAATCGGCGTTTTTTGAACTCAGGGATTGATGCTCTACAACTTTTAGGGAGGGGGGTAGTGATAAAATTTGATGTTAGAAAGTTACAGCATATTCAAAATGGGTAAAACACAGTTTTTGGCAAAGTTGAAAAAATTTGCTGTTTTTTGGATCCCCATAAAAATAGAACTACTGGACCAATTTTGAACTTTGTTTTTTTAATCAACGCGGAATTTTGTCCTCTTTAATTTACTACAGATCTATTTTTTACGTAATATGGACCGTTGTTTAGTTATAAGTGAAAAACTGGAAAAAGTCCGAAAATTTTGAGGTTTTTTGCCCCCCAAAAGTTGTCCCCCCCCCTTTCGAGGTCGCAAAATTAGATTTGGCATACCCACACCATACCAAACGATCCTAGAAAAAAAAATCTTTTACCGCAATTAATGTAAGCTGAACCCCTTTTTTATCCTCTATATACTGGGCTAAATCATTAATAAAGAAACCCCTAAAATTTCAAATTTTTATGATTTCAATATTCTACATATTATGTTAGTTGTAAGGGTAAAAAGTTCATTGCTTTGGAAATGTTAGAAAGTAATAGAATAATAATTAACAAGGGCTCAAGTTAAGTTTTAAATGAACAAGTAGATTTGGTTACCGGACCTTAGACCACACGGGCATTCGACCACATATAAAAATATGCAGACATTCGACCACACTTTTGGAGCAACTACCTGGATTGGGTCAGCTAGGGATATGTAAATATTACTCGCCGGAAAATCCACCACATTTTTAATGAAGGGTGGGGGGGAGGGGGTTGGAAGATATTAAAGGGGATGGTCGTAGGCCCAAGGGCTGGTGCATCCGTTACTACTACACTAGCCTACTTCAAGACTAACTACACTACTCTGTCTCGTCCTCATAATAAGTTTTGCCAAATTAGTTTATTATATTATATATTATTATAACCTAACCTAACCTAACCGACCATCCTCTTTAATAACTTCCAACCCCCCTTACCCACCCTCCTTTAAAGGTGTGGTGGATTGTCCGTCAAGGAATTTACATACCCCTAGCTGACCCAACCCAGTTAGTTGCCCCAAAAGTGTGGCCGAATGTCCATGTGGTCTAATGTCCGGTCACCATAGATTTAAGTAATTCACCACTTTGTCAACCCTTGACATTGCCCAGATATCTTTCCTCCTCTTCTTTACCCTTACAGGATTTTGGCTTATTTTCTTTAGGCCTGTCGTGTACTGAATTATTTTTGTATCCTCAGGCTTTAAACTGCCTTTGACAATGTCGAACTAGCGAAAAATAGGTTGGCACGGTTTGGAAATAAGTTTGTGAAAATGTTTTTATTTTATTATAATGGAATCTCACCAAGTAGATTCCAGTAGTATAAGCATAGATCATGAATAATAAATAGATCTTGCATCCATACGGGGACTGTGTTCCGGAAAAAAGGTTGTCGCGAAAATAGTACATGATCGCGCCGCGAGGTAGCGCTAGGGAGAAAGCATTGGTAGCATTGGTGTTTCAAAACAGCTTCCACCGTTTCCCCAATAGATAGCGCCAAAAAAGTCGAATTTCCAGTGGAACAAAATATTGCATTGGATCGGAGTTCTATTAGGTTATCCAAATACAATGGTATAAGTTATTTATTATAGCTTTATTGTAAATTGTAGTATTATTTAAGTAGATCAATAAAATTTTAGAAGTTTTTCTTTATGGTATATAGAAAAACATTGTTTTTTAAATTTGTTTCATGTGATGGTGTTTTCACCTGAGAAGTAAAGAGATTTACTTTTATTTGCTTACAGTTAACAGAAGCTGATGTTAGAAATGTGCTTGAAGTTTTTCAACTCCGTTTTCCAGACGCTCCACTTGTCTGGCTAAAAAACTTGGTTTCTTTCTTGAATACCAAGTTACCAGTGGATTTTACGGATAACAATTTCACAGCGAAATCATTTGAATATCCTCTGTGTCTGTTATCCGTTGAAATTAAGAACTTAATCAAAAAGATCGTAAAAGATGCTCCTGAAGCCGCTGTACAGATGTTCTTTGACTTTTGTCTTACTTCTATGGCTGTGGACATGACTAAAGGTAAAGTAATAAGGACTCAGCATAAGTGATGTACCAAAAATGAAGCAGATGGGTGTAAGTGGCCAAAAGTCAGTTTTGAGTAAATTAACTCCAAAGTTAAACTACATTTGAAAATTCCAGTTGACAGTTATCTGAATTTGATTGGTAATATCTTGTTCTACATTTAGTTATGTACTTTTAGTACAAATATCACAAACAAATTTTAATAAATCAAGCCACAGTAATTTTATTTGCTAGACCATGCATATACTTACACCCCTTTGTTTCTAACATAACCACTTATACCCCTCTGCTTTCAAGCATTTATTATGTATTGTTGGTAAAAACCATGGAAATAAAAAACAGTTACTAAACATTGAACAAGTTGTATTAGAAAATAAAAACTGTAACTTACATTGTTTCGTCAAATAATTAAAATAAAACCATTAAATGCTAAAATGGGGAAAAAATTACTCCGACTCCCAGACAAAGTCATGTTCCAAGTCTGACATTTGGACGTCGTTTTCATCCTGTGGTGTAGTACTGGTTGATGGTTTAGGTGGCTTTCCCTTCTTTTCCCTATTCCCATGTGTGAGGGCCTTATAGAAACTGTGGTGAATCGGTGGCACAAATTCCAGAAGTCACTGCAGATTTTTATACTTTTTTTGTGTCAATTTTAACGGGTGAATCATGGAGAGGTTTTAATGTAAAGATGTTTGATGGACGACCAACGTTAGCCTTTCTCATATTATAAGCTGTGAATGCTTCGGTGTCGTCCACATAATACTTGTAGTGCACAGTGCATGGATTGCTCTTTGTAAATCTGAGCCATTGAAATTTGCTGATCCCTTTTATACAGTCTTTGAGATTATCATTCATCCCCTCAACAGAGAGAAAATACTCTTTATTAATTTTCACAACTTGGAATTTACGGTTTGCAGATGCTACAGCCGTTAACCAGTGATCAGGGACAAAAACATATTGAACAGTTTTCTTAGTTTTCTCAATGATTCCAAAATCTTCGTCGCATTCCATGTAGGAGTGACCAGCAACTAAAAACTTATGGTCTACAGTATCAATATGTGTGTTATTAACAATGTACATCCAAATTTTGCAAATAAACTGATTTTTATTTTGTTCTCCACAGTTATCGCTAAATGCAATTATATGCTTTACTGTTTGAGGAAGTTGCAAAACATATTTAAGTAAACAAGATCCAATTTCTTGTGATCCCCTTCGAGCCTCAGATTCGTTCCACATCATCATAGTGGCATGGTTTTTTCCGAGGTTATGTATAGCCAAGTTATAAGTCCATAATTGTCTGGAATAGTACACTTTGTTGCAGGTTAACACTGGAGAAGGCAAAGTCTTCTGAAGATCAAAACAAATAGCAATAACCGCCGGATCGTTCTTGGCATGTTCCTTAGGAGACGTCTTAGCTGATCTTGCATTTTCAGCTGCAGTCAAGTGACGTTCCTTTTCAAATTTGCTTCCTTCAATAATTTCTTCATTCTCCCCAAATGATATTTTCATTTGTAAACTGTCACATTTGTTGCATGTATCTGTCCGTGGTGGCTTGAAGCTCAGATTGTACTGAGTAACAAAGATATGTCTGTAAAATGTCTCTTTAACGGGATTTATCCCTCATTTTTGCAACAGTCAACATATAGTTTGTACATTTTTCTTATATCTAAAGTACTTTCCAGGTACTTCGTATCTGGGTTTTTGGCCCTGGAATAGTGGCTCGTAGCCTTAGGGAATGATTCAATGTGTTTCTTGACATGTTGGACTATTTCATCCGAAATTTTGTTTTTTGGGACATGCTTCCCTCTATTGTCGCGTGGAGAAACACCTGTTCCCGTGATCTGTTTTCGCTTAAGGACATTGTCATACCTTTTCTGAGATATGTCAAGTGTTTTAAGGAAGAATAATTTGCGCACTCTCTTGCCTAAAATCTTAACACTGACACTCTTTTGCCTGTGTTTTTGGGCATCTTTTGTGGGGCACTTAGGTTCACATAATTCCATGCATCCATTGATAAATGCAGTTTGTAAATCCCAGTTTTCTAGGCCCCAAAATTCCTCAAACAGTTTTTTCCTGTCACATTCTGAAATAGTATTGCATTGATATCGGCACCTATGATCATAAGGCTTAACTGATTTTTCACTTACTTGCTTTCCTGTAACACCTGTGTACGCTTTACCAGAATTACGCAGTATTTTTGCTTTTTTCCTTTTCCAGTTTTTCTCATTCCTTAAGCGTTTTCTTGTCCTTTTATTTCCTTCTTGTCCATTCTGTTCTTGAATGTCTGAAATTTACGAATCTGAAGAATTATTCTCAATGTCTTGTTCTGGGACATAATTTTGGTCCTCATCCGTGTCATCAGGTGGGTCTGAAATAAAAGAATGTGTATTAAATTACATATTAAACATTAATTTCAAAGCTGAAATAAAGAAATTGGCATACCTATGAAATGAGGCACAAAGTTACCTAAGGTTTATAGGGTAGGTGTTAGCTGTATACAACGAAAAAGTTATTTTTAATGTAATAAATTAAGTAATTACCTGAGTTTTCTTCCAGTAAGTCGTTGATATCTTGTTCATTCATTTCATAAACTATTCCTCAACCAACTTCTTAAAAATTCAATGAAAATTGCTGAAAAATTAATTGTCAACAAAGTAGTGTAATGCTAGTTACTTGAGATTTTTGGCAAACTATTTGGAGGCACTTGGATGTAAGTGGCTTGTATCCTTATTACACCAAACAGATGGATCAAGTTGTTAGGTAGTTCTATTAAAACTCGTCCGATAGCAGCACCTGTCAATGAAACTACTTATATTTCTCTGCCACTAAATACAATGACTTCTCCTCTACCGGTTACATGCACTAACTCCATTTATTCAATTTTGCCACTTACACCCCTCTGCTTCCAGGCGCCTCAAATGTAGATTAACTAGACCTATAACTTATATTTTCTAAACAGTAAGCCACAATTTAAACTTACAGGTTAAATACACTGCCTTCTTAATTTTCCTCGGCCATGAATAGATCATATGCTCAAATCCGTGATGATTCCTAAGTGCAGTAATAACATACAAATACTTAATCTTAAAAAAATGACCAAAATTTGACACATGTAAGAGGAATAGAAATCTCAGTAGGTGTGTGTAAGATATCGAAACTCTCGAGCACTTACAAGAAATAACTCAATATCATCTTGATATATTTTTCAAAAATCAAATTAATTTCTTGGCTATACTTTTCTCTATTCAGCCATACATTTCTTGGTACATTTTTAAAACCTCGAGTTTTATTTTTAGTCTTTTTATAAAATTTTAAATTGTTCAAGAAGATAAACAAAAGTTTTCCAAACAACTCAACATGGAAGTGATTAGGATATTGCAATATCTTATTTCAATAACCCTGATACTGAAGAGAAATAACTTATATAGTAGGCATTGAGTTTTATATAACCTTGGGTTTTTAGTAAAATAAATAATGGTGATTGATTACTTAACTAAAAATAAATATAATTACATAAACATTAATTGGTTGACTATGTAGTATAATAGTTATTTGTGTCTTGAGGGAGGAAAGCATCACTTTGTCGCCCCGAAAGGAAATGTTACAGCGCGAGGGCGGTAATTTTTTTGAGGGCGACTTAGATACCGTACTTTCTTCCCTTAAGACACACAATAGTTACAGTTTTAGTAAATAATTTGCATTCTACTATGAAAGAAACTTTATTAAAACATGGACATTCATATTTACAAAAACAATTGAGGTTATGCCAAGAATACACAGACACGGAAGTTCATTGATACATTGTTGTTTCAGCAGCTGTTTTACTAACATATGATTTAGCGGGCGGAAAAGTGCCCATATAAAAAGCATTGAATGTACTTTAAGTAAACTAAATGCTTTTTATATGGATACTTTTCCGCTCCCGGTTGATAAGAGGTTCTTCTACCCTACTAATGAGGCAGAACTCTTAAAGTAATAGCTGGAGTAAAAGGTTTATTAACCAATAGTCAACTGTTAAAGTACATATCTATGAAAACTTTATATTTGTAATAAATTTCATAAGTTTATTAGCAATATCAAATCGAAAGAAAATTAACTTATTAACCAGCAGCGGAGGAGAAGAGAACGGCAGGCTGTGCGCAACAGGCTGATGGGTCCCTCACTACCACTGCCTCTCTCGCCGTCGGTCGCAAATTTACTCATTTCATGCTATATTCGGAAGCATTTTTATCATATTTATCAACTTTATTAAAAAATCTAAGGCATAATTGTATAAAGGTGAATTGTAGGTTGGAATGTTTACTTTCAGAATCCGTTTGGTAAATTTAAATCGGGCCACTCAGGTTAATAGGGCACATTATGCAAGATAATGATCTAAATTGTTTATGCTGCAATTGTGTAAAAACTATTAATGGAACAGATTTCATCTTCCACCAATAATAAACAATCATTTTCCAAAATTGTAAATTAACAAAGATATGTTTTTTTTTTTAAATAGCCAGTTTTAAGTGTTTTTCCAACTTTTATCGGTAAAAAATGGTCCGATCGGGATCTATTAAAAAACATTAATAGGTTTTTTAATTCTCTACAAATACCCCATTGGAAGTATCGTGATCCGTTCATAACGTTTTATAATATCAATGAAAAACCCAAAAAGTTCTAATTTATCGTTATTTTTGTTTATAAAATATGTGCAAAAGCTCCTTGCCTGATAGTTTTTGTATTTTACATACCTGTGTGCTACCCTTAAAGTCAATGTGGATGTCGCTTGCGATTAAATTCAATAACAAGAAAAACTCTATTGGTTAGGTTATTGCATTCACCTTTTATTTGCTCTAGTACCTCCTATGTTGGGCATAATTCTTGTAAGGTTCTTAATTACTGTTTCTGCCTTAAGCACAGATTTGCGGATATGATCCACCATTCTCATATTGTGATAAAAATGTACCCCAAAATATTTCAGTGTCCTGCCAGTAGTTATAGCAATATCTCGAACATGAATTGGAATTTCTCTAATAATCCTTCTGGCTACTAGAGGAATAGGGCAAGCTGCAGCTTTTGCCAATATATGATAATGTTATCTGTTATTATAATAATCCGTTATATGATTAAAATGCATTTTTCATTAATTTTTGCAGTGATCGCTGCATCCAGCAATGACTGAACGCCTTGCCACTGCTACTCTGTAGCATGTTTACTTTTAGCAACTCTAAATATGTTTATGTATTTAGCGTTTGATAGAATTTGGTTAATACTTTTAATTTCTTTTATAGGCTCTCCTGTTTCTGGCTACAAAATTCTATTGCAGTTAGTAGCTACTCAAATTCCTTCAGTTACTGCATCCAATGTATCGAAATATACAACCTTAAGAAGTTCATACCAAAATCGTCAGGCAATTGGCACGTCGATTCTGTGGGCTCTGGGACAAGGAGGGTTCAAGGATCTATCAGTAGGATTAACAGGTATTTCTAGTCAATTAGTAACAAGTCAACTAGTAAGGATCAAACACAAAGTTTGGTTTCATTGGTTCTATACAAAAATATCTTCCCACTCAGTTAGGGTGTCTTTAAAATTTTATATACCTGTAAGTTTTAAACGGTTAGTTGTATCAAAATACACCAAGAACAAAAAGTCTTAAAATAACTTGTAAAATCCAAAATAATCATAAAATGAGTGTTCCATAAGAAATTTGAAAGTTGTGCACCATATTGAAAAATGGCAGTCATTTATAAATATTTTAATTTCATATTTTTTCAGTTAGAAACACTGAAGCTCTAACCACAAGTTCGGTGAATAAAACTACACAAGTAACAGAAAAACATTTATTGATATAGTTATTCTAGTTCCCTGATATACATTTCGGTAACCAAGTTACCATCATCGGGGGGTTCTAAATCTAAAGTAATGCTAACAAGAATGATTCTATAAAACTAAACAGACCTATTCTTCCCCCTTTCCCTACCTAAGGTAGATCAACCAATCATAAGTGACCACACCAAGGACTGTAAGGTTGTTGAATTATTGTAAAATAAAGAAATAAAAAGTGTTAAATTAAAGTTTCAGGATTCTTAAAGTAAAGGGCAGGGAAAATGCAAGACATGAGTCGGTTCAATATTTTAGAATATTTCAGTTGTAAAAAGATAACAAACAGGTAAAGAAAACTAGTATAGGCTTAGCCTAAATTCAATATATTTTTTTAACAAGTTTTATTAATAAATTTTTATAACGGCTAACGTTGTAGGACTTGTTTTAAAAAGCCAGATAGAAGCGGCTGACGGTACTTGTCCCTGTCCTTGGGAATGGCCCGAGGTTGTGAAATGAAACATGTGACACAGATTACATAAAACTTCTTAAACTACCGGAAAACAGTTTACAATACGTCTTACAACTTATTAAAATAACGAATAATACATACCTTCATTCTTGTTAACATTAGTTTAGATTTAGAACCCTCCGATGATGGTAATTTGATTACCGAAATGTACATCAGGGAACTAGAATAACTATATATCAATAAATGTTTTTAAATTTATTTGTGTAGTTTTATTCACCGAACTTGTGATTGGAGCTTCAGTGTTTCTAGTTGTTTAAATTCACCACATTACTGTACCAGTTATCCCTTTTGATCTTATTGGGAATCACTAGTCAGCGTGTATTTGCACCGACTTAGTAAATTTTTGGAAGACGTGACTGGAACTGTCGATGCAAATGGTCGATACCCGTATACCCAGAGCAAATTTATTAATTATCAACCCTAATTTAACCGATTGCCTTTAGCCGTACCCTGCAAATCCGATTCTGCCAGCTTTTAACAAGCGCTTAATTAATTATATAAATCTAAACTATTACACTTTAACTTTAACTAAATCACTAGTCACCATTTGTACACGATAGGCTTCTAACCGAACCGAACTTATGACCGCTTAATATTCGTTACGAGTGCGCGATAGGTTATAATCTCACGTTACGCGATTACCGATTATATATAACTTGATTACATTTGCTTATGGCATATTAACGAAGGATTACAGTGAGCGTAGAACCTCGACACCGACGGACGTTTTACCTGCCGCTTACGTCTAGTTGATTGGTCGGCGCTTGGGACTACACTGGCCTCCAACTCAATGTCAAGTTGCAAGGTCAGTTCTGACGCGCATGCGCGCAACTAGTTACATTTAGGTAAAGGAGTTCGGTAACTCGTTGCAGATCCCCCCCTTGCGAGAAAAAAAAAAAAAAAAATTTATTAATTTTAGGTGAGGTATTGGGGGTTTGAGGATGGTAGGTTATGGCAGATTTAATAAACAATTGAATTATCTGCAAATATAAAAAAATAGACGCCCTAATCGCGACCAGACTATAATTTGAGAATATGATATTGATTCTACTGGTTTTTAAACTAGGGAGGCATAACGAATGCTGTATTCTCCCTGGCACTTGCTTTTTTGATGTTTTACGGTACGTTGATAATTTGATTTTGATAAGGTATGGATTCTTATAATATGGTTAAGGTTTTGGTGTTTGGTAAATAGTTTAGGTTAATTCTATTATTTTCGTGGTGATGATAAATTTTGATATGGCACATGCCTTTGATTTATATATCCCTTTTTTATGTTTTTTTTTTTTTTTTTTTTTTTTTTTGTTCGGGATGTACAATTAAAAAGTTATTAAGCTAATGAGTGATGGAATAGCTTGAGGTTATAGGGTGAATTTGGTGGTTTTTACATGTAATACTAACAACTAATTTTGGTTGGTACTTAACTTATATTTTTAATCTATGGTTTTTTAGGTGGGAGTATTATTGAGGATTAAGTGGCATGGTTGAAGGATGGATTGAAATGTTTTGAGATATTATTATATTTTGGTGTAGGAAAAATTTGAAAGGAGTAATATTATTTAGGAGAAATTGGTTGTAGTTGAATTTATGAAGGGATTAATGTAGAATTAGGATTTAGTAATAAAAAGGATAATTTAGGATGGGTGTAAATTCGTTTGTTGACTATTGCGTAGGAAGAAAAGTTGTAGATATATATGCTCAATAACCAGCAAGAAGGAATGATGATGTTGCAGTTGCTATCGAAGTTTAATACTTTTTATGGGTTTTTTTGTAGTTTTTTTTTTTTTTTTTTTTTTTTTTTTTTGTAGTTTTTGTAGGTTTTGTAGGTTCATTTTTGACTCTATTGGTTGTTTATTTTCCGCTGGGCTTATTTACTTTGAGTCATATATGTGGCAGTTCTCGATGATTTATTTCTGATGGTGATGATCCTTACGAATTTTGGTTTAGGTAAGGTATTGTGATAGTTTGGTAATTTAGTTTGAGGTTTTGAGGTTGGTTGATTTATGGACTATTTGGTGTTTGGTTTGTTTTAGGTTTTTTTCTTAGGTGAGGTTATTTTTAGAGTAAAGGTTAGGTAATGGTGTAAATTAGGTATTTAGGTGTATAGGTTTTGATTTATTGTAAGTAATCTATTTGACTTATGAACTAAAATTTTCTCTTAAAACTATTGAATTTACTAAAGCTATCTTAAAATTAAATTACCAAAATTGTTCATCACCAATGACGCGACATGATTGAGATAAATTGAAGTTATATATTGTTAGGTTTGTTGGGTAAAGGATGGTTATAAGGTTTAGGGTTTTCGCGTTATATAATAAAAGCAAGTGCGGTGATTAGTGCAGAAGAAAAATATAAAATTGGGTGTATACGCTAAAGTTAATTGATTTATAAGAAAGATGACCAAAAAATTTTACAAACACAAACAAGAAAAAAAAACAAAAACCAATATATGGTTTAATTACTATTTAGGGCACAGTTTCGGCTGGTAGGCTGAAACTGGCGAAACGACAACCATTAATAAACACCAAAAATGTTTATCATGAGACACAACAAAAATATCAATATATACAGGGAATGGATAGAATATAGGAATTGGTATTAAAATGTACAAGTCGAGGCACGAAATGAAATGTATTACCTTTGGCCTGCGCAAGATTAACTGAAAAGCAATGTTGTTTCCTTGAATATGGCATTTTTTTTTTTTTTTTTTAAACTTACGTCGTGTTATTCGTTGCTTACGTGGAGTTCGACGCGTCGTCCTGGATTGGATTATCTCGCATCGATTGATTCGCACGCTACGTTGTAGAGCACGACGTAATTGAGGGGTGGGTACGATTTATTTCGAAATTAACTTAAATCCTATACGAGTTCTTAAATACTAAATCCGTATATGTATATATATTTGTATAAAACTAACTTATAAACTAAGACAGACCATAGTGGTAGATAGATAGTAAAGAGAGAGTAGATAGTATAACAAAATGTTGTATGTTCTGATGTGGGTGGATAGATGTTTTGGGATAAAAAAATTTGATGTAAATATTGTTGTTGACTCTAAGTTAAGGAAGGTTTTGAAAGGATGCAAATATAAAGATTCTCTGGTAGTTGGCCATAACTACTTTTTCCAAAAGTTGTCATCGCTCCCAAATATCTCCGATGTAAAGCTCATAACAACTATTTGAGAATAAAAAAAAAATGATGTAATGAAGTTAATATTATATCCAATGAACAAAATTAAAAATAATAGTCTAAGAAAAGGAGCTGGTTACACACGGCGATACATATAAAAACGACTGGACGTTTGGTGAGACCTTATAAATGTAATGGGAAAAAATTTTTTTGATGGATCTGAAAAAAGGCTCTAATCATCGAATAGTTGTTACGTCATGTTTGGTAGAGGTAAGCCCTCGTAAGAGATTACCCAAGCCATACCTAATCGACCGAACGAAACCATCGATAGATTAGAGGTGTGTGCTATTGTTATAAGTTAGAAGAATGAAGTAGGAAGTAAGAAATAGCTTATAATCTAATATCACCGATCGGAGCCAGGTGTTCGGCAAAGGCTGGTCGGTACGATCGGGTTGATAATTAGACTGGGTGGGGGTTGCCATGTAGAACAAAGAAACAAATTGCTGGGTCAATCAACTGACCGGTTGTAACCTGTGGGGTTGAAATATCTTTTAAGATGCGATATGTGCGCTGTCCTGACCAATTTTGAAGTCCGGGGGTCAATCAGCCTGACGGTGACGGGTGTAGTGAAGCCCTCGACAATGAGCGGTCTCGACCACAATGGGAGGAGCTTCGCATTGATGCGCTTTGAGGCATTGCTTATATGATGCTCTCGGCACATCACGAAGTCTCCGGGCTTGTAGGGGTTGGGTTTCCGGTTCTTATTGTAGGTAGCCTGACGAGCCCGGTGAGCTTTGGTCAGGTTCTCTAACGCTTGCGACCATACTTGGTCATTAGCCAACTGGGGTGGAGGGGGGACCAACTGGTCCATGTTCCACGCTAGGTCAATGGGGAGTGAAGGGTTATGGCGCAGAAAAATAGCAGCTGGCGAAGAACCGGTGCTAAGGTGGGGGGCAGTATTGAAAGCTAGCTGGAACCAATGGATATTTTGGTCCCAGCTAGTCTGGTGCTGCGCGTGGAAGATGCGGAGAGCGACCTTCAGGTTTTTGTTAACCCTCTCCGCATGGGATGGGTTGGGGTAGTAGGGACTCGTGAAAATATGAGTCACACCGTATTCAAGGCACATTTGTGCCATAACGGCGGACTTGAAAGAGGGGACGTTATCGGAGACGAGGAACCGTGGGAACCCGAAATAAGCGAAAACGCTGTTGGTCAATACTTTGACCGTCGTCTGCGTTTTCGTGTTCCTCGTGGGGAAAAGCATCGTGAATTTTGAAAATGCATCTACAACCGTTAGGATGTAGGCATTTCGGTTGGTGGATCTTGGTAGGGGACCTACGTAGTCAATATACAGCTTCTGGAAAGGTGCCGTTGGTACCTCAGAAGCTTGTAGACCGACTCTAGTGTTCTGGGCCTGCTTAGACCGCTGACACTTGGGACAAGATTTGACTTTCTGGGTGATTTGACTTTTTAAGTCATCTGCCCAGAAATATTGGGAAATGCGGGCAAAGGTTTTACCAATGCCCAGATGGGCCGAAATGGGAAGCTCGTGGTAATATTTAAATAGCATATCCAGGAGCTTCGGCGGTAAAACCACCCTTGGTGACCTTTGGCCTGGGGCAAGGTGCATCAAGGTCCGATCCATGATGGAGTACTGGGGGGGTAGTGGTTTTGAGTTGATAATTTTAAGTAGGACGGGGTCATCTCTTTGGTGCAGATGAATATCCCGGAAAACTTCGGGGATATTGGACAATATCGACACCAAAGATGTTGGGGAGGGATGTGGCGCGCTATCGGTAAAGGGGACCGCTGTGGGAGCCGTTGGCTCGAATAAGCGGGACAGGGAGTCAGCTACAATATTGTCTGATCCCTTTATATGTTGCACGCTGAATTTGAAAGAGTTAATAAACTCGATCCAACGTGCAAGTTTACCGACTTGGCGTGGGTGGTTTAGAAGCCAAGATAGTGCTGAGTTATCAGTATATAACTGGAACTCCCGATGCTCTAGGTACTGCTGGAACTTGGTGAGTGCGAAAACTACACCCAGGCACTCAAGTTCCATAGTGCTGTAATTGACTTCATGTTTATTCAATGGCCTGGAGGCAAAGGCCACTGGCATGAGGTCTCCATTGTAGTCTTGTGAAAGAGCTACCCCTAAGGCTGTGCCCGAGGCATCGGAGTGCACCACGAATGGCTTTGAAAAATCTGGGAGGCGGAGTACGAGGTTGCTCGTTAGAGCTGCCTTTAGGGTGTTAAAGGCGAGCTCTTGCTGGGGTCCCCACTCAAAGCTTACGCCTTTGCGCTTAAGCCTATTGAGTGGTTGAGAAATGGTGGCGAAGTTTTTAATAAACTTGGAGTAGAAGGCTGCCAACCCCAAAAATCGAGCAACCTGTTTTAAATTTTTTGGGGTAGGGTACTCAGCAATAGGCTGGACTCGATCTGGGTGGAGGGTAACTGATTGGTTTTTGAAAACGTGGCCTAAGAACTGAATATTGTTAGCGGCCACGGTCATCTTTTCGGGATTGACGGTTAGTCCGGCGGACTGCAAACGGTTGAGTACCGTTTCCACCTTGGCGAGGTGGTCGTCAAAGGTGCCATCGGAATACACACACAAGTCGTCGAAAAAGGTGTAGACGTACTTGTACTTTATGTCCCCAAAAATCTGCTCAATGAGCCGGGTAAGAACCAGGCCTCCACTGGCCAACCCGAAGGGAACAAAGTTATAGTGGTACTGACCAAATGGCACCACGAA
Source organism: Philaenus spumarius (assembly GCA_018207615.1). NCBI lineage: Eukaryota > Metazoa > Arthropoda > Insecta > Hemiptera > Aphrophoridae > Philaenus > Philaenus spumarius. The sequence continues at coordinate 368,031 of JAGFPH010000426.1, read as the reverse complement.
AGCTGTGTATTTACGCGACTCCTCATCGAGAGGTATTTGGAGGTAGGCCTGGTTAAGGTCTAGTAGTGTAAACCACTTTGCCTTACCCAGGTACTGGAAAGCCGACTCCAGTGTTGGTATGGGGGTAGCTTCTAAATCGGCTATCTCATTGATAGCCTTATAGTTTACGACCATTCTGGTCTTGCCACCCTTTTTGGGAACTAAAAATGCTGGACAGGCGTAGGGGGAGGTGGATGGGCTGATGACGCCGCGAGCTAACAAGTCGTCGATATGTTCTCTTAACGCTTGTAGCTTAGGAGGGGCGAACTGATAAGGTCTGGCTCTTATTATTTTGGTGGAATTTATTTTAATGTTATATGAGATTAGGTTAGTTTTTCCTAATCTGCTGGTTACAGTTTGCGGGAATTTTGAAATAAGGTCTCCAACTTTACCCAACTCTTGGGGTGAAAGATTGGCGCCAGACTTAAAAGATTGTTGGGTTTTAGTAACCAGCTGGTCGGGGGTAATGGTGCAAATAAGGGGTGACGCGTAAGGAAACCTGACTTCGTGACCCTGAAAGTCAATTGAAGCTTTGGTTTTACGCAAAAAATTGCAACCGAGAATTAGTTTATAGGGTAAATTTGGGGTTACTAATAAAGGGATATTCCATGATAATTTCCCTAGCTTAATATGCAGAAGTATCTGGGTGTCGAAAACCAACCTCTGACTGTTGGCCGTGTTCGCTGATAATCGAACCGGTTCGATACTTTTAATAGCGCTTGATTTTTGTTGGATTAATTCATCGAAAAATTATTTATTTATGAGGCTATATGTGGAACCGGTGTCGACCAGGGAACAAACGCTATTATTATTAATTGTGGCGACAACAGTTACAATATCATAGGTGGCTGCCGACACCCTAATTGGTCCCTGGGGGACCGTGGCTAGGTTGGGGGTATTTGGGTTGAGACTTCTTTCTGAGGTTTCACTTAGTAACCCGTTGGGTGACGTACGGCAAGCTTGACCCCTCGGATTTGGTCTAGACGGCGCTGGTCGGTTATATTTATATTGTTTGTTATTGGTTATTTGGTGATTGGCTGACACTTTATTTGGTTTACTCGCTGTTCGATAAACTGGTGGTGGTGAACATTTTAGGGACATTAAAGGTGGAGGTGTGCTCGTTTGTTGTTGAAGTCTTGTTGCCGCACATGTAATTTTATTTTTATTGAGAAGGTTTGTTTTATTAGCCTTATTTGATGCTATTTGAGGGTTACCTATTAAATTTATACCTTGTTGTGAATAAATGTGTTCCAATAAAGGGATCTTGTTTATGAGGTCATTTGTGGACCCTAATGTCCCAATTGCTCTTAATATAGAAGTGTATTTTGTTTGCATGCCCGAAAGGATGATGGATAGACGTTGCTTTGGAGTAAATGTTGGAAAAAACAAATTGGAATAATTGTCTATTTCGTTTGTATAATCCCAAAGCGGTTCGTTCTCAGCTTGTGGTCGGTATACCAAAGAGTGGATGGCAGTATGTTGTTGCAGTGGTGAATAGATAGTGTTAATGTAAAACATAGAAAATTGTTTAATTGTTAATTGATTGTGGAGTGCTTGGTATATTAATTCTGTAGCTAAAAGTTTATCGCAATATTGGTGAAGTGTTGCAATGCGGTTGAGCTTTATTAGTATATCTAAATTCTGATTTGATGGTTGGTCGGTTGAAAAGCTCTATTTCTTCAATCATTTTAGCAGCTGTGAGTGGTAATGCTGTCAATTGTTGGGGTTCGTGTAAAAAGGTAAATTCTTTGGACCTATTATTTTTCGGTAAAGTTTGTACACTTGTTATTGGTGGTTGGTACAAGTTATCTAGGTGCGAATCTAACTGCTCACGAATACGCCTTCTATTTACGTCTAAAGAAATATCAGGTGTGAGACCCCAAAAAGTTAACAACCGGTTGGCTTGGAATACATTCAACTTGGCGATCCATTTCCTGTGCGGTGGTATAATATTAATGGGAAAGGGGAACGGTTTTGGTACTTCGAGTTCCCAATCAATGTCAGTAATCATAGTCGGTTCGGTTTGTGTATGAGTCTGGTGTTCCATTATCGATATTTGATTGATTTTTAAATTCGGTAACTATTATTTATTTGCTATAGGCTATATGGTTATCAAGGTGTGGCTATAGTTTTGAGAAATAATCAATCCGGAGCAATGTTATTATAAACTATATTGTCAGTTACTATTATTGATCTAGGACGAAAACTATTTATTGAGATAAATTTGTTTTGAACTATTGTTTTATATAAAGTATTGTCTAATATTATTTAAAAGTTTTGCGTTATTTAAAATATATCAAGATTTATTAAATATTGTAGGCTGTAATATTTATTTGATGAATTAGCTGCAATTCCGAGGGACGAAAATACCTAAAAACTATTAACTGGAAAAAAAATTTTCTGAAAACAACAAAATACAAAAATAGATAATTATTTATTTGTAATCACCAGCTCGATCTGAAAATGGAAAGGCCGGGTAGGCTTGTAGGAATTGAATTAAATATGAAGGTAATAATTTGCAAAAGTAAAGAATATATAGCAGTATAATACCTGTAAACAATAGGTTATAAACACACAAAACAATTTACCTGCGTTCGGTTACTTATATCGTAGCTCCAGATGTCCGGGACGTTTCAATACCTTGGCTAAATAATATGCTGTAAACAACCTATTTATGGGTAATAAGCTTAATAATAACTGTTGTAGCTTATTAATTGGTTAAATTTGAACAATATTTAATGTGCATTTGCTTTGGGTCAATTGTTAAGGTGTAACAAAATTATAATTTTATTTGGA